>JAYKQN010000027.1:2455000-2590000 GCA_036785175.1 Eupleurogrammus muticus | reverse complement strand
ACACACACACACACACACACACACACACACACACACACACACACACACACACACACACACACACACACACACACACACTCGCAGCCTTTTAATCCAAATCCGGACTTTTCCACAAAGGCGGTTTCAGCATCGCGTCGGTCACAGCGTGAGATGGGAGATAAAAGCAGGAGGAAGCACGGTGGAAAAACATCTCCCTGCAGACATTTAGTTTTTACCCCGTTAATCGCCCAAACGGACGAGAAGAGTTTTCATCTAATATTCCATATAAAAACTAAAAATAACCTCTCAGGTAAGTTCACTTAATAAAGCTCTGATTAAACTTTCTTGGGATCAACAGGTGAATTTATTGATTTGATGGCATCCCTCCACCCTCTGGTACAATAGTTTTAGCCCCCCATGGAGCGGCCTCATGCTGGTATGATTCTACAGACTGAGAATAGTGGGGGGGTCCTCTTGACCCAATTGTTGAAAAAAAGTGTGCTAAAGCTTAAAAGCATATTAAAGTGCCATCTAGGAGCAAAAATGTTTGCTAAAGTGCCCTCTTAAGGACTAAAAAGCAAGATAAACTGCTCTCTAGAAACCAAATTGTGTGCTAAATTGCCCTCATGAGGGCCAAAAAGCATGCTAAAGTGCCCTGTAGGGGCCAAAATGTGTGCTAAAGTGCCCTCTTAAGGATTAAAAAGCATGTTAAAGTGCCCTGTAGGGGCCAAAATGTGTGCTAAAGTGCCCTCTTGAGGGCTAAAAAGCATGCTAAAGTGCCCTGTAGGAGCCAAAATGTGTGCTAAAGTGCCCTCTTAAGGATTAAAAAGCATGTTAAAGTGCCCTGTAGGGGCCAAAATGTGTGCTAAAGTGCCCTCTTAAGGATTAAAAAGCATGTTAAAGTGCCCTGTAGGGGCCAAAATGTGTGCTAAAGTGCCCTCTTGAGGGCTAAAAAGCATGCTAAAGTGCCCTGTCGGAGCCAAAATGTGTGCTAAACTGCCCTCTAGAAACCAAATTGTGTGCTAAATTGCCCTCGTGAGGGCTAAAAAGCATGCTAAAGTGCCCTGTAGGAGCCAAAATGTGTGCTAAAGTGCCCAATTGGAAGCTTAAAAGCATGCTAAAGTGTTATCTAGGAGCCGAATTGTGTGCTAAAGTGCGCTCTTAAGGACTAAAAAGCATGCTAAAGTCCCATCTAGGAGCCAAAATGTGTGCTAAAGTGCCCTCTTAAGGATTAAAAAGCATGCTAAACTGCCCTCTATAAACCAAATTGTGTGCTAAATTGCCCTCATGAGGGCTAAAAAGCATTTTAAAGTGCCCTCTTGAAGCCAAAACACATGTGTTAGCCCCCTCTTGGGAGCTGAAAAGCATTTTAAAATGCCCTCATGGGAGCTAATAAGAGTGTTAAAGTGCCCTTTCAGAAGCTAAAGTGCCCTCTAGGAGCCAATATACATGCTAAAGTTCCCTCTTTGGGGGCTGAGCAGCATGTTAAAGTGACATTTTGAGAGCTAAAGTACTCTCTTCAGTGGCAAATACACACTCCATGTGCCCTAAAAAAATCTGTGCACACACACGCACACAGTAAAAAAGTTTAAAGTGCTCAATGCCTTAAAACTGAAGTCCATCTTTCACTGTTAAATCTAATTATCCTGCATTTCACAAAAAGCCAGCAAAAATGGATTAGCTTTTGTCCTTTGGTCATTCATCTGGTAATCAGCCCAAAACCTAAAATCTGACCAGGTGAAAACATCTTATTTTTGGTCCAATTAATTAAACATTGAGTAGTAATTGTCTTATTCCCCTCATCAAATAATTTAGCCCTTTTGAATTTTCTTTTCAGTCAATTTTTTTTCCATTTTCTCAATGATTAAATTGGCCAAAGTCAAGATAAAGCACTTGAAATAAGATAAATGATCTGCCAGTGGAATAATAAGATAATTCTACTCAATATTGAGCTAATTGTACCAAAAACACAATTTTTCCACCTGTTTTAGTATTTGCAGCGTGAGCAACTGCTCTATAAACCTTGTCTAGGTCTCTAGAATAAAATCTTTTTGGCTTTTATGCTCCACTTATTTATTCATTCTTGATACTTGTTGAAACTCAAGACATAAAACTTCTGTAAACAACATCGCATCATCTGCATATTGGTTTTGTTCTGATTCTGGTTGGAACGTAGTTCGTCTAATGAGTTCGTGCAGGTCGGGAACCTTCGTGTCCGTGATTACTTGTCTCATTCTTATATTCTGTAGTGATCCAGAGTCTCTTAGATTCAGAGGTCTGGCTCGACCCCCCCCCCCCCCCCCCCCGCTGCCTGAGGCTAGGAGGGGCCCCGGCGTGGAGAGAAGAGATCTGAGATTTTAGAAGCTGAGTGGAACCAGACTCTGGGTTTTGTTGGAAAGGAGCTGAAGCTAAAGGGGGGGGGAGCCCCTGCAACACAGATGGAAACCATTAGACCGCCATTCCAGCACAAAGATGGACCGATTATTAGGTCGAGAGTGCGAGGCCGCGTTTCCACGACGACCACGTCGGGCGCAACGCTGGAGGACGGTGTCGCGTTCGGGGCATTTCGTCTGTGTGATAACGACGTCCTGATGATACCGGAGAGGAGAGTTTGGACCCAGCGATGCTTCAAATCGCCGTGTCTACTGGCAGGATGTGATTCTTGTTGGGGGAGGGGGCGAAATGTGTGTTAAAATGGCCTCTAGGAGGCTAAATGAGCGCTGATGTGACTTCTATAGGACAAAAAAGGAGGCTAATATGTGCAAAAATACCCCAGAGGAGCTAAATCAGTGCAATACTGCCCTCTAGGCAGTAAATATGATCAAAAATGCCTTTAAGCAGAAAAAAATATGTGCAAAAATGCTCTAGGAACAAAAATGCATGCTAAAGCGCCCTCTCAGAGGCAATATGTGCAAAAATGCATGCTAAAATGCCCTCTAGGACCTTAAATATGTGCAAAAGTGCTTTCTAGGAGTTAATTATGTGCAAAACTTCCATTTAGGAACTAAAATGCATGCTAAAGTGCCTTCTAGGAGCAAAAATATGTGCAAAATGCCCTATAGGAGCCATGATATGTGCAAAAGTGCCTTCTAGAAGGTAAATATGTGCAAAATGCCCTATAGGAGCCATGATATATGCAAAAGTGCCTTTTAGGAGGTAAATATGTGCAAAAATACCCCCTCAGAGCCAAAATGTGTTCAAAAGTGCATTCTAGGAGGCAAATATTTGCAAAAATGGCCTTTAAGAGTCAAAATATGCTGTAAAGTGCCCTCTTCAGTGCTCTATGCACTATGCTATATGTGCTCTAGGTGCCCTTATTTCCCTCTGCCCTGCCACTCTTCTGAGTGATGCCGGTGCTCGTGTCGGACTCTAACCCGTCTGGTCTTGACAGGTCCCGGCTCTGACAGGCAGCTCTCCAGAGGCATCGCTTACAGGCCCAGTTCAGTACGTCCTGCAGCTTATATTCATGTTGGGGAAATCTGACGACAGCTTTATTTTAGTTTTTTCCTTATGTCGTAGGACTCGGGGCTTTGAGACCTCGGTAAACGTCAAACTGCTGCTATGACATTTTTGATCAGACGTTCATGGTCCCTGAAGGATGAATCCCATTGACTCTTGACTGTTATTTTACTGTGGCGCCACCACGACATTCGCTTCAGCCTTAGTTTATAATTAGTGCGAATTAATATTAGCAATATTAGCATTAACATGTTAGCACGCTGGACTAAGAAAAAAAACACAGCTGCTGCTTTGAGGATGAGCTTTGTGAACCAGTGTTTTAATGCATCGATGCATCGTTTTATCTAAGTGTCATATGATTTCCTCTTGTCGTATCGAGCTGATTTATCATCACAACAAGAATGTGCAGTTGATGAACAGAATGTGCACATTGTCGAAAATCTGCAGCAAAGTTGTTGTTTTTTATCAGAAACCTACATGCACACTTCCTTCTTTGTGCACAGGCAACCATTTCTACATGTGGAACTCGCTGTGGGCTATTTATGTGCTGAACTACTTACTACTAGTGTGCACACAGATACACACACGCACGCACTTTAATATAAAATGCACCACGGCTGAAGATATCTACGGCTTATCCTCCTGAGTCTACACTCAGTTTACCAGTCAGCGTGGTCTCTCCACTCATTTAAATCTCATTAGGATGAGCTGAGTTTTGATGTTAGACAGTAGAAGCTGATTTTTTTTTGTTTTTTTTAAGAATTGATGCATTTAAAAAGTTGGTGCCATGTTGGCCAACTGGGAGATTTTATTAGGGAGACACAACAAGTAATGAATGAATCATCAAATCATTTATGTAAAATGTTTTGAATAATAAATGCTGTATAATACGTTATGGTAATATGCTCCTTGGACATAAGTCAGGTGGTACAAGATGTAGGAAAGACTTGATCAGTGGATCACAGAGCAGAGACTGGATCAGTGGATCACCGAGCAAAGACTGGATCAGTGGATCACAGAGCAAAGACTTGATCAGTGGATCACAGAGCAAAGACTGGATCAGTGGATCACAGAGCAAAGACTGGATCAGTGGATCACAGAGCAGAGACTGGATCAGTGGATCATCGAGCAAAGAATGAGTGGGAGAAGCGTTCCTATGGTCACCATTCGACTAAAAGCAGTAAAGCAGCAGAAGAAATGAACATTGAACATTTTCTGTCTTGGTGCTTTCGTTTTGGTGCCATTTCTCCATCCAGACCAGGACTACGGTAGCACAGCAACTTCCAGCAGATCATAACGCATCATTTAGAGGAAAGTGACTCTAATGGTGAAGAAAGTGAAGCTGGCATGTTTGATGGAGATTTAGCTGCTGTTGGAATCAGAAACAGAGGATGAGGACTTTGATGGTTTGATTGATGACATTACCCCGCTCTATTTTTAAATGCACACACTTGTGTGCTTGTTTTATCCGTGTGTTTTACCATGATGATTAAAAAATGTTAGTACTTTGTAATCAATACTTAAATAAAGCACAACCAAACTCAGTTTAGCTTCTGCTCTATTTATGTATATATCTATGTGTATATATCTATGTGTGTATATATCTATGTGTGTATATAAACCCTCCCCTATAGTTAGGTTCCTTATGTGTGTGTTAAATACAGTAATGACACACAGAACTGAGACTGAGTCTTTTAGTATGGAGCCTTATGAACATGCGGTAGTTGAATTCAGGTGCAGACTTATTGTAGTCGTGTGTTTTGGTTATTTGGGTGGACTGTCCCTTTAAGGGCTCAGTTCTCAGGGTTCTGGACCTGGCTGCTGGTTTGAAGACCATCAAACCACATCTACAAACCCTACGTCCAGGAGTTCATCTCATTGGCTTTTACAATCACACTCACAGCTCCTCAGGTGGATTTAAAGAGGTTTTAGCTCATGAACGAGGGCAGGAAATGAGAGAAAACACACACACACACACACACACACACACACACACACACACACACACACACACACACGTTTCACAGGGGAAGACTGTACTGGAGTCATTTTTCCATCGTTGGCCAAATTCTAGCTTGGGTTGATATTATTTCCAGCTGTTTTCCAGCTGATAGCGACACTGAAAGGCTAAAGGGCGCCGCCAGCTGTTCAGTGTAGGAGGAGGAAAAAAACAGGAAAACAGCGCTGTGCTGCCACCTGGTGGTTAAACGCTGTCTTTACAATAAAAACATTCAATATATGACCCCCCCTTTTATTTCCCCTTCCAAATGACTGATTGTCTCATCACTGCAGATTTAACCAAACAACATCATTTAATAAATGAGTTTGCAATACAAAACATCTGTGCAAAAAAAAAAAGTTCAGAAAAAATACAAAGACAAAGGCCTCTCTTGGTCAATATGTAAACCTTCTGTAACGGGTTATTGAAATTTACTTGTATGGTCTTTTTTTTTCTTTTTTTATTTAAAAAATGACATTTAAAAAAAAAAAAGGCACATTAATGTTTGTTGTCTCGCCAAATACAACAAAAGAGAAGATACCGAGACTTGATTAAGATTCACAGTCTTGTGTACAAGTGGTTTTTTTCTGCACGGCTACAATTCAGCACACGTCGCTCCTTTACATGTCGGACGCCACGTGCACAAACTCGGTAGCTCGATCTTCAACAGGGATAAAGAACGGAAGTGAGAGACGGAACCACGTGAACCTGAACACGTGTTGGACTCAGATCTGGTTTCTACTCGCTGACCTGGACCTTAAATGAGTTTACTGATCAGGTCACATGCTGGTTTATCTAAAAACGATGATTGTCTACTTCACAGGTTCGTGGAGGTTCAGAGGTTCAGTCCAACCAAGGTCACAAACAGTTTCGTACTCAATTCAGTTGTGATTCTTTTTTTTTTTTTTAAATCAAGAACAAAAAAAACGTTTCACATTCAGTCGAGCTTCTAATCAACAATGAACAGAAAGAAAAAGACGCAGAGGACTGAGAAGGAATCGCTCACAGCACGCGTACACTGCAGAAAACGTAATCTAACGAGTTAAAATGTCCTGTTTTTGGTAAAATTATCGTATTTTCTTTCTGTTGGTTGAGACCAAATTATTTGAGGAAAACTGGAATCTTATCAGGTGAAAATATCTTGTTTTTAAAACAATTTATCCAACATTGATTTAAATGTCACATATTTTAAATTTTTTCATTAATTTAGTCAATTTATTCTTTTTTTTTTTAAAGAAAATGTGACTTTTGTTTCTTAAAACAATATTAAATTGACCCAAATCAGAACAAAATAACTTGAAATAAGATCAAATATCTGCCAATGCGATCAGATAATTCTACTCAACATTTCACTAATTGACAATAATTATAACAATTGAAAAACAAGATATTTTCACTTGTTATTTCAGGTTTTGCAGCATAGATAGAACACAAATGCACTTTTGATGAGAGACTGATCTGATCTGATTGATCAACAGACGTTGGTCTTTTTGCAGGAAAATTCAACAAAACCAGAAAAAAGTTTTACTGCAAAAACTGAAATCTTATTACGTGAAAATATCTTGTTTTCAGTACAATTAGTTAAATATTGAGTAAAATTATCTTATTCCACTGGCAGATAATTAAGCTTAGTTCAAGTTTTTTCATGATTTTATTCAATTTAATCTCTTTTTAAAAAAAAAAAAAATGTTAGTCCAAATAAATCGATATCAAGATGAAAAGAAAAAAAACTTGTAATAAATAAATGATGTGCCATTGCAATAAACAAGATATTTTCACATTAATATTTCAGGTTTTGCAGCGTAGCATGATGGAATATAAATGCACTTTATGAGAGACTTATTATTTTCTTTTAAAATCCTGCAGCTGTGACGCATAAGAAGTGTGTGATCTACTTGATTTAATTCAGTTTAATTTATTTTTTAAGAAAATTAGACCAAATCGACTCAACTCAGTAAGAGAAACTTGAAATAAAAAAAACTAAGATATTTTCACCTGTTCAGATTTTAATTTTTGCAGTGCAGCAAAACCAGAAACAAAAAAGCAAACCGTAAATGTCTCGTGCAGACAGTGACAACATTTATCTGCAGCTCTCCAAATAAATCCTTGTGTGGGTAAAACATTCTTCTCTTTAGGAAACTCCAGCGTCACATCTGCAGCATCTGGCTCGTACCTTCTGCATGATCTATGTCCATAGAGTTCTAACTGTCTGTACAAGTCGCTGCAAAAAACAGACACGTGGACGCCAGCTCAGAAATCTAAGAGTTTCCTTCAAAATTCAGTAAAAAAAAAAAATGTGGAAAATGTCATTTCCATCTACATTAAAATAAAAACTAACGTGTGAGATGATGGAAAATTGCTGCGGTTAGAAGTGTTTTTTGTTTTTTGCGACCACATGGGGCGTCACACGCTGTTGCTGTGACGTCACACGCTGTTGCTGTGACGTCCCATGTGGTCGCCATGACGTTCTACGCTGTTGACGTGACGTCACACACGGTTGCCGTGACGTTCCATGCTGTTGCTATGACAGTCCATGCCATTACCGTGACGTCTCACGCGGTTGCCATGACATCCCATGCTGTAGCCATGACGTCACACGCTGTTGCCGTGACGCTCCACGCTGTTGCCGTGACGTCCCAAGCCGTTGCCGTGACGTACCATGCGGTTGCCACTACATTCGACGCTGTTGCTATGATATCCTATGCTGTTGCCATGACGTCCCACTCTGTTGCCATGATGTTCCAGACTGTTGCCGTGACAACCCAAGTTGCCTTTACTTCGGTACGTGGGCAGCAGGAAGAAAAAAGCGAAAAACTAAAAGTCTGACTCCAGGTTTCTGATTCTTTTCTCCGGCTCCTGAGGTTTGAGCAGGGACGAGTCACTGAGGTTTGCACAAAAGAATTAAAAAACAATAAAAAAAACATTCAGCCGTCACGTCCGTATGGATTTTGTGTTAAAAAAAAAAAAAAAGTTGGGGCCGAACCTGTTTCAGCTTTTTGATTTCAGCTGCTTTTATCTCGATGGCGAAGTCGTCACATGTCGATGATTCAGCTTCAGCGTCTGTTTCCTTTTTTGTGTTTTAACTGTACAAGTAAAAACTAAATTTGTGAACATGAAAATCTCATTTTTTTAATTTTTGCTGGACGTGTGGATGGACTTTTTCATCTTAAAAGTTTTTTCGTTTTTTTTTTTTTTCTAAATAAAATGTTCTCTTGAATATATATCTTTGTATTTATCATTCATTCAGGACTTTATGTACCGTATTTACACAGAGGTTAAAATAAAATAACAACACAACATCTCCATGACAGGAAGGACACTTGCTTTGTGTGTGTGTGTGTGTGTGTGTGTGTGTGTGTGTGTGTGTGTGTTCCTTTGTTTGTTGGGTCTCGCCCTTTGGCGAGAGGCGAAACCAGAAAAAGGACAAATACGAGCAGCGGCGTGGAGCTACAGGTCGGCCGTGATGACCGAGTCGTACATCAACACGTCGGAGTCGGCGACCAGCAGCGCCGCCGTCTGTGACGAGTGGTCCAGCTGCTTCTGGGAGATTTGTCCGTACACGTGGGCCGGGGCGCCGCCCCCGCCGCCGCCCCCCGGCATGATGCAGTGGGACAGCAGCGGCGTGTTGGCGTCGTGGTTGGAGCCCGTGGTGGACGGCACGCCGCTCACGTGGCCCGTGCTGGTGGAGCCGCTGGCGCTGCTGGGCGAGCGGCTCTTGGGCGGCGGCAGGTGGTGCTGGATCACCCGGGTGGGGGGCGCCACCTGGGGCGCGAAGTGGGCGGGGAAGGCGGCGTAGCCCGGCGGGATGGGGTAGCCGTTCACCGGGATGAAGCGCTGGTGGCTCTGGGGGACGGCCACCGGCGCCCAGCCCTGCATGGGGGGCATCTGGGCCGGGGGGGGCAGGGCCTGGGCCGGGTAGAGGTAGCCCGCCGTGGCGGCGGCGGCGTAGCGGGGGTTGCTGAGGTTGCTGACGGGGCTGGCGCTCAGCGACGTGGTCTGCGTGGTGGCGTTGCCGCCGCCCCCCGACGGCGTGCTGGAGCTGGCGTGGGACGACAGCCCCTCCCACGCCCGCAGCCGGCCGTGGATGTCCTTGAAGCGGGCGCGGCGAGCCGGGCCTTCCTGCCAGCACTCCGTCATCAGCCCGTAGAACCTGGACACATCATTTATATGAATAAGTGACATTCTCACTGAACTTCATGTGATTTCATGTCCAACGCTTGGTGGAGTTGATCATTTTTTAGCTTTCATTTTTTTTAAATTCTACCTGTTTGTTATTTATAACTATATAAAACATTTTGGTGTAATAACTTATTCTGTCATCGGCTGGGTTTTATTTATTACATTATCTGCTGTTATAACAGTATTGGCCATTATAAATTATAAATGTATTACATTATCAGTGTGTGTGTTACTTTCTCATATTACATTAGTAAGTGTTATTACATTATTTACTGTTATTACATTATTTTCTGTTTTTAGATAATTTTCTGTTATTACTGTTTTTCTGTTATTACGTTATTTTATGTTATTAGGATTTTTTCTGTTTTTTTTTCTGTTATTTCGTTTTTTCTGTTATTGCGATTTTTTTCTGTTATTACATTATTTTCTGTTATTGCGTTTTTTTTCTGTTATTAAATTTATTTACTGTTACGTTAATTTATTATTTAGTGTTATTACATTATTTACTGTTATTCTATTTACTGTTTTCTGTTATTACATTATTTTCTGTTATTGCGTTATTTTTTCTGTTATTACATTATTTTCTGTTATTACGTTTTTTCTGTTATTAAATTAATTTACTGTTACGTTAATTCATTATTTAGTGTTATTACATTATTGGCTGTTATGTTATTGGTTGTTATTATGTTATTATGTTTTCAGGCATTATTTCTGTAACTATCCAGGTTTTTATTTCACAGTCAAACTTGTTGAATTTTAGGCTAAAAAGTTACTGAATTGAATTGATCACTTCTAAAACAACTGATCTCATTCTCGAATTGAATGGAAAATTAACATTCCACCCCTCCTGAAAAACTGTTGGAACCCGAGTGAACATCTGAGCAGCAGGTTGATGGAGGGGGGACCGGCGTGGACCCAGACCCGGATCCTGACCCTGACCCGGACCTACCTGGGGGGGCAGTCCTCGGGGCAGGGCAGCAGCTGCCTCTTCCTCACCATCTCCATGACCTCCTGGTTGGAGAAGCCGTAGTAGGGCTGCAGGCCGTAGCTGAAGATCTCCCACAGCACCACGCCGAAGGACCAGATGTCCGAGTCGGTGCTGAACTTCCCGTAGGCGATGGCCTCGGGCGGCATCCAGCGGATGGGCAGCAGCGTCTTGGGCTGCAGGCAGTAGTAGTCCGACGAGTAGATCTCCCGGGACAGGCCCAGGTCCGAGATCTTCACGTGCAGCTGCTCGCCCACCAGGATGTTCCGCGCCGCCAGGTCCTTGTGGACGTAGAAGTGGCTCGCCAGGTACTCCATCCCCGCCGCCACCTGGGGTCAAAGACGTTTAAGGGTTAACCCTCTTTTCTCCTAATGGTTTTCTATGTGTGAAAAGAGGCTTTTATTTTGAAGGACATACAATTTGTGAGGTCACATGACCATTTGCTCATGGGCATCATAGTCTCATGAGCGAGGGTTTTTTTTTATTTAGAATTTGGGAAAATTTTCACCAAAATTCTATTCATTTAAACATTATTCAAAAAGCTGTGATACAAAATCTATGTTTTACAGTTAGGCGTGAAAAGGAGGCTTTTATTTTGAAGGGCGTACAATTTGAGGTCACATGACCAGTCTTTTTTGACATGTGAGCTTCATTGTCTCACAACCAACAATCATTATCTTTTATTCAGAATTTGGGAACATTTCCACCAAACTCACTATTTGGGGTAAGTACATTGTATTTTATGTTTTTTTTTACATTTAATTAGATTTTGGCAGCAATATGCAAACATGTACAATTCCTGGTTCAACAACCTAATGAAGTCACATTGACGTACATAGCATCAAATTATCCTGAGAATTAGATCACAACTTTTTCTTAGACTGTATATATTTTAATAAGTGTATTATTTAGGTAATTTTAAGCACTAAAAGGGACAATACCAAAAATGTCATGTGGTGTAATCCTAAAAACTTTTTAAACAGTTACCAACAGATGCTTTTATCTAGTTTTAGATTCATTAATTTGTTTATAGCAGAAAAAATAAAAATAAGAAACAAAAAAATTCATTAAAGAAAAGAAGAAAAGAAAATATTGGCTAATAGTCATACAAAGGCTATTGAACAGTATTTAAACATGTTTTTAAATACTTTTTTCTGTAGTAAACCACACTATTTTTTCCCCAACATTCTAACTCTATTTGTTCTGTACCAGCAACATAATTGGATTCTGACGGATTCTGAGCATGAAAACCAACAAATAGGCCTAGGACTTAAATTGATTAAGTTTCACGACCTTCACATTTAAAGGCAGTTTTCAGTGTTTTATGTACACAAGCTCAGGAAATTGGAATGTAGTAAAACAAAAAGTTAGATGATTTTTTTTTCCAATATTCTAACTCTATTTTCTGTGTATCATCACCATAAATAGATTCTGACTCTTCTGTAGTCTCCTCACATGTTGTAGATTTATTCTGATTCCAGGTTTAACCTCCAATAACCTAATTATCATTCATATCAGAATCACCAGGGCCTGAACCCCCCCTGACCCCACCTGTATGGACATGTGCAGGAAGTCCCCGTGGTCCAGGCTGGACTTGACGGTTCCGTCCTCGTCGCTGCTGCAGCCGACGTCAGAGTGCGGCGAGCGCATGATGAGGAACTCGTGCAGGTCGCCCTGCGGCAGGAACTCGAACAGCATGCAGACGGGCTGCTCCTGGGTCACCACCCCCAGCAGACACACCACGTTGGGATGCTGCAGCTCCGTCAGCACCGACGCCTCCTGCAGGGAGAGATGAGATTAACATGGCTGCAATGTTTTATCTGCTCTATTTATTAGATGCTAATGTGTAATTGACCCTTACTTTGTTTGGTTTTAATTAATTTTAAAATTTACTAACTCTCCTTAAAACAACATGATTTAACTCAATTAAAAGTAGAAAAAAGTAGGATTTACTTTATATCTTCTGTGCATGTGCAGACAAGTAAAACGTTTGGTTTAATGCATTGTATGAATATTCAATTTATTGTATTGAAGGTTAAAATACAGAAAAACAGCTAAAATGTTTAATCAGATTGGATTTAACTCAAATATTTATAATAATTTATTTTATTACCAACATAAAAAGTACAAGTAATTCCATCCTGCTGTTTTTTAAAAGTAGAAAATGTAAGAAGATTCTACTCAAAAATAATTATTGTGCAAGAACTAAAAAAAAAAAAAAATACAATCAAATAAAATATATTCCTAGAGTGAGATTTATTAATTTAATGCAACCTCTTGACATAATAAATATAAGTAAATTCAATCAAACATTTTATTGAGTAGTAGTAAGTAGAAATGTCTTGGAAAATTTGGGTGAATTCTACTTATAATAATTATTCTGCGAGTACTGAGAAAATATTAGTACAATTAACTTAAAAAATGTAAATTTATTTCATAACATTAAGTAATTTTTCACAAAGAATTGTTTATTTCATCACTTATCAAATATGTGATTAATCAATAACTAGATCAGTGTTTAATATTTGAGGCAATATTAACCTATGTGTTACTTTGATAATTGATTAATTGTTAATCTCATTAATGTCGAAAAATGACATTTAGTTTAAATAATATATAAGTAAAATCACCTTTAAAAATAAACCCAGAGTAAATTCATTTTGTGCAACAACTTGACAAAATAAAACATCTGTTCTTGTGATTTTAAACTGGCTGTGATAATTCACTGTAAACGTTTAAAAGTAGAATAACTTTAAACACTGGCTGCCTCGTCCTCTACGAATAGAAATTAGATTTAATCCGTGTAAATTCACCAGCAGTCTGTTTATTTTTGGATCTATTTCAGGTGATTTTTCTCTAAACTCAACGACCACATTCACCTTCTGTGGAAATAAAACATCGAGTTGTTTAGAACAGTTTATATTCCTTCATGATGCCAAATCCACATGAAACCAGCAGCTGGGAGCGTGTTTTAAAACAAATAAAGACTTTTTGAGGTTGCTTATAATCCCCCATTGCTGTTTTTAGCTTATTATTATTACTGGTATCATTTCTGCTTTGTATGTTCCAAACTTTATCTGTGTAACTGTGCTTGAATATATATATATTTCACTTCAGATACTAAAAATGTATCCATTTTGCCAGATGTTAACACTCTTTACACATTTCAATATGAATAAATTAATTAATAAATAAAACAGAAAATCAAATAAATGGAAAAAATAATATGCATACAAGTTAATTAGGAATCATTTAACTGTAAAATTAAGCAAATATAGACAATTACTGGCATATTTAACTATGACCAGAGTCATTTATTCATTTATTTTTATCACTGCAGTTTCAGTTTCCTCCACTTCCTGTTCTAAAACATCTAGACTCTGATGGGACGGGGTCCTGGTCCTGGTCCTGGTCGTGGTCTTTAATCTAGTTTTTGTACACACTGGCCATTTTACAAGCAAACATAAAAAAGAGAGAAAACCTGCAGAAACATGAAGTCGAATGATAGATTGGATGATGAGTATTCTCCACAGTTTTCTTTATAAATGATCAGATTAATGCTGTTGTTGCACCACCTGACCACCAGAGGGCCCCACCTGTCCTCACCTAATCATTTCAATGTAAAACAAAATAGGCATCCACTGGCATATTTAACTATGACCAGAGTCATTGATTCAGTTTCAGTGTTTTCTGTTCTAAAACATCTGGACTCTGTTGGTCCTGGTCCTGGTCCTGGTCTCACCTGCTGGAAGTCCCCCCACTGCTGGGGGCTGCTCAGGTCCTTGAGGGTCTTGATGGCCACCAGCTGGGCCTGGTCCATGCCCGGCAGGTACAGGTGACCCTTGTAGATCTTCCCCAGAGAACACTCCCCCAGCTCCTCCATGAAGCGCACGGCCGACAGCGGCAGCTCCTTCGCTTTGCTCTGGGGGGGATTAAGAACGTTAAGAACGTTAAGAACGTTAAAAACGATAAAAAAGTTAAGAACGTTAAGAACGTTAAAAACGTTAAAAACGTTAAGAACGTTAAGAACGTTAAGAACGTTAAGAACAGTTTTATTTTATTCTCGGTTCCAATTTTCTTACGTTTCACACTGACATGAACACGAGTATGTGTGTGTATGTGTGTGCGTGCATTTTTGTGTGTGTATGCATATGTATGTGTGTGTGTAAATATATATATGTGTGTGTGTCGTGAGTGTGTGAGCGTGTGTGTGTGTGTAAATATATATGTGTGTGTATGGGTGTGTGTGAGTGTGTGTGTGTATGTGTGTGTGTGTAAATATATATGTGTGTGTATGGGTGTGTGTGAGTGTGTGTGTGTATGTGTGTGTGTGTAAATATATATGTGTGTGTATGTGTGTATGCATTTGTGTGTGTGTGTGTGTGTGTGTTTGGTAGAAGATAAAAGGTGAGCAGAGATTGGCAGAGATTTTCAGATTCCAGGAACTCTGAGATGAATAATGAAATTCCTCAGTGAGCAGCAGACACACACACACACACACAGGCCTGTGTGAGCTCTGAGGGGGGCGGTGTGTGTGTGTGTGTGTGTGTGTGTGTGTGTGTGTGTGTGTGTGTGTGTGTGTGTGTTATGAGACACAGATGTTTTTAGTTAGGTTTGTTTCACTCGTTCTTTCCTCCCCGCCCAAACCCTCAGATCCTCCTCACACCACCGCAGGTTGTGTGTGTGTGTGTGTGTGTGTGTGTGTGTGTGTGTGTTAATGGATTGTCACAGGGAGCGGCCTCTGGGTGACCCCGCAGCAAAGCATGCTGGGTAGCAGCCAGAGTTTAACCCCAGAAAAAAGTTGTAGAAACAGAAAGGGCTGAAGGAAGGGAGGAGATGTTTTTATAGGAATATACACACAAAGTATGATTGATTGATTGATTGATTGATTAATTAATTAATTGAATAAACAAAGACAAGACACCTGAATAAGAATAAACTGAACTGTAATTTTCACACACACATGCATGCATGCACGCGCACACACACGCACACACACACACACATGCATGCACGCGCACACACACACACATGCATGCATGCACACGCACTCACACACACACACACACACACACACACACACACACAAACACACACACACACACAAACACACACACACGTATAATAGCTAGTTATGTAGATTCAGTCAATGTAATAGTTGAACTCCAAAATATTTTTTTAATCTTAAATTTAACATTTAGACAATGAACAAAACCAAATATTTTACTCATCAGCACATGTGCCGAAGATTGAAATTAAACTGTACAGATTAAGAATGAAAAAAGCACACAAATATGATCAGTAGCACAGTAAAATATAATAAATCAAACTAATTACAAGGGGTCAGGATAATTTTTCTGTATTTTTTCTGTTCACACTGGCTTTTTACATGCAAAGAAAAAAAAAGCTGAAAACCTGCAGAAACATGAAGTGAAATGACAGATAAACAAACTCAAAGATTAGAGCTTTTAGGTAAAGTGATGTATTTTTCATTTTTAGTGAATTGAGTGGTATATTCTGGGTTTTTTCTCCTATTTTCTGCCCCTGTGTAACTGATCAGATTAACGCTGCTGTTACACCCCCCCGCCACCAGGGGGCTCCACCTGTTAAACCTGGGTCTGTGTTCAGGGCTCCTACCTTGGGCTTGTAGGCCGTGGTCAGCATGGACATCTCCACGTTCTGACCACGGACGGGTTTGGGCTGGCGCGGCGCCGGCGGCCTGGACGACTTCTGGTTGTTACGACACACGCAGATGAAGAAGAAGAGGAGGGCGATGGCCAATGGGATGGCCACGCTGGGCACCAGGATGTACAGGATCTCCATGTTGCCCCCCCCGGACTTCTCCTTATGATCTGCAGGGGGAGAAAGGAGAATTAATCAATTACCAAATTATATCAGGAGATTCATTTCTTATTAATAAAAATCCTGCTCAGCAAAACTGGAAAAAATATGGTAATTTACTCAAATTTTGACGAATACTACAGAGTGTCAGTGGAAGAAATACCCATTTCTGCAAAATATATATATATATATATATATATATATATATATATATATATGCATACAGACATACATACATTATATTCTGTACATTAGGTACAGATGTACACACATACACAGGTATTTACGTGTATGTTTGTAAAGTTTATACTTATTACATTAAAAATATTTTATTTATTCATGACATTTTTTCCTCACATTGCTCTAAAAGCTTATAGAATATTACAAGATGACAAGATTTAAAAGTAATATTAAAAGTTAATGACAGGTAGACAAAATTACCCAAAAAATTACACCCTGTCCAAAAATGTAATTCATAATATGCATAAAAAGAATAAAAAATATAAAATTAAATTAAATATGATGATGTTAGAATACTACATTATTAAAATATTATACCTGGCCATTTACATTTTTTCTAGAATAAACTCTTCTCCAGAGTTTTTCTCAGGAAAAACAGGAACACAAAACGTACGTTTTAAGAAGCAAATACAGAAAATTTTCTGAAGCGAGATGCACTCTTTAAATTTTTAAAGATCCATTGAAATAAACTAGTGGAAACATATTGATTGATTATTGTTGATGTCATTTCTGCAAGTGTTCATGTTTAATTTGAGATTTTTTCCCTTTAAAAAATCGTTTTTAAAATTGTTGCTGTAACTTTGTTATCATGAGCCAACGCTATGCAACAGATGCATATTCATAGCAGCGTTCCCATAATGTTCTATCAGACGTGATCTCTGAGCTCAGTGGGGGGTCTCACCACAGACGGGGATGTCGCAGAGCTCCATGCGGACGCCCTCGTCCAGCGTGAAGCACCACGGCGCCTCCTGCGTGTTGCCGGGGTTACGGCAGTAGGAGTGCCCCCCGTTGAGCTCCGGGTAGCGGACGGCCAGGTAGGTGTGGCTGTGGGGGTACTGCGAGTTCCACGGCTGGCACTGCCGCCCCGACTTGGTCATGCTGATGGTGCCGCGGTACTCGGCGCCGCTGCTGTTGAAGCACTTGTGATCTGAGGAGAGGGAAAATCTGGTTTAACAAGAACTTTATCTCCCTTTTCCTAAAAAGCTGTGACGTAAAATCTGCATTTTTACAGTTAGGTGAGAAAAGGGGGCTTTTATTTTGAAGGTCAGACATTATGAGATCACATGACCAGGCCCTTTTTAAATGTGAGCATCGTTTTCTCATTAACCAATGGTTTATTTTACTAATTCATTTTATTTTTATTTTTTACATGTAATTCCATTTGGTTTAATATGAAAGAATAGAAAAATTCTATGCTCACTATGCTAACTTTTCCTTATCTATTGTATATATATATATACATTAAATCCAATTTGTTGTAAGAAGTTTAGTTTTTTCTAATAAAACAGATATATGCAAAAAAATCATAGAGCATAAAACCTATTTGAGTCCTATTGACTTACATAGCATGAAAATCCATATGTATATATATATATGGTTTAATGACATTTATAAACTAAAACCATTGAAAACTGTTTTTACTGTGTCTAAATAATAATTTTATGGAAGTAGAGGTTTAATACTAAAGAATATTTTTCAAAGTAGGATGTACATTTAAAATTTTCGTCTTTAGAGGATCCATTGAAATGAACTAGTTTAGACGTTATAATGGAAGCAATGAAAATCTTTTTTTTATAGAAGTAAATAAGCAAAAATGAGAGAACTTGTTTGCTGATTTCTGAAATATTTTTACTGCACTGTAACTCTGGTCTTGTTTTTAATATAATTTAAAAAATATTAATAATTATTATTATAATAGTTAATTTATTGTTATACATATTTATATTATTTTATATATCTTATATTTTATTTGAATACATTTTTTAATTAATTAAATTGTAAAATTTATTACAATTTTTTTTTTTTTGATTTTTTCCCCTTTCTTAACAGTTTTTAAATCGTATCTTGATGCTTTTATTGTTTGATGCTTTTATTGTTTTATGTAAAGCACCTGGAACCTCTGAACCCTTTAACCTGTTCAATCAAATCACATGAGAAAACCTCAGCTTCAACACTAAATAAAGTATTTTTATCTGGAAAACATAAAAACCCGCTCACATCACCTGGAGGCAGAAGACACCTGACCGTGTGACCACGCCCCCAGTTTAACAAGAGTGCATGGCCACGCCCCCAGTTTAACAAGAGTGCATGGCCACGCCCCCATTTCAACAGGAAAATGGGGGCGTGGCCATGCACTCTTGGTAAAATTTGCTTTAACCATTAAAGCCCAGAACTAAAGAACCTCATGAATCAGAGGTGAAGGATTCCACTACAACTTTTTTATAATAATACTAAACAATGCAGAACTTATGTTCAAACACATTTGTCCTCCATAGGAGTCACATGATTCTGATATGGGATCTGGGGGTCCTACTCTTGTTGATGGGCTCGGCCATGGGGATCCCGATCCTCAGGCAGTTGGCGGCCTCGGGGCTGTCGAAGGCCGCCAGGTCCTCGCAGTTGGGCAGCTTGAGCCTCTTGAGGATGATGGGGTTGGAGCGGGCGATGATGTACTCCGTCTTGCACAGGTCGTTCTCCAGGATCTCGCACTCGTCCTTGCACAGGTCGCGGGGCTTGTCCGTCCCCGAGCTGCGGTCGCAGGTGGGGAAGGCGAAGTGGCACAGGGAGGGGATGGCGAACTGGGAGCAGCGGTCCGACAGGTGGTTGGACGTCCCGATCATGGTGAAGGCCGCTGGGGGGGGGGGGAGGGGTTGGTTGGTTAGAGACTAGTACCAGAAGGTATAACTCACTTAAAGAGGGTTAAAAACCTCTGCTGGATTCCTTAACTTTAAATAATCTAATAATATGTTTCTCTGGCAGGACCCTTTATTACGGTAATTCTCATGCATGAAATGCAGTTTTATATCGTATTTACGAGACAATGACAAAACAGACATGTGGTGTAACCTTAAAACCATAAAAACTCGGTACCAGATGGTGTAATTCGAATTCGGTAAGACATGCTATCAACTAGTTTTACATTCTTCGTGAATTCAGTAAAGTATTTTATTTTATCATGATTTGTTCACTCACATGTTAAGAGATTAAAAAGTAGAAAAATATCCTTTAAGGTTCATTTAGAACAGAGAAAAATGAGATTAATTAGTGATTGGAGAGAATCTCAATCTGAAGATGAGATTATCAATAATAGTGATTATTGATAGTCTATAGCTGATATTATCAATAATAGTGATTATTGATAGTCTATAGCTGATATTATCAATAATAGTGATTATTGATAGTCTATAGCTGATATTATCAATAATAGTGATTATTGATAGTCTATAGCTGATATTATCAATAATAGTGATTATTGATAGTCTATAGCTGATATTATCAATAATAGTGATTATTGATAGTCTATAACTGATATTATCATCAATAGTGATTATTGATAGTCTATAACTGATATTATCATCAATAGTGATTATTGATAGTCTATAGCTGATATTATCAATAATAGTGATTATTGATAGTCTATAGCTGATATTATCAATAATAGTGATTATTGATAGTCTATAGCTGATATTATCATCAATAGTGATTATTGATAGTCTATAGCTGATATTATCGTCAATAGTGATTATTGATAGTCTATAGCTGATATTATCATCAATAGTGATTATTGATAGTCTATAGCTGATATTATCGTCAATAGTGATTATTGATAGTCTATAGCTGATATTATCAATAATAGTGATTATTGATAGTCTATAGCTGATATTATCATCAATAGTGATTATTGATAGTCTATAGCTGATATTATCAATAATAGTGATTATTGATAGTCTATAGCTGATATTATCATCAATAGTGATTATTGATAGTCTATAGCTGATATTATCATCAATAGTGATTATTGATAGTCTATAGCTGATATTATCATCAATAGTGATTATTGATAGTCTATAGCTGATATTATCATCAATAGTGATTATTGATAGTCTATAGCTGATATTATCATCAATAGTGATTATTGATAGTCTATAGCTGATATTATCAATAATAGTGATTATTGATAGTCTATAGCTGATATTATCATCAATAGTGATTATTGATAGTCTATAGCTGATATCATCAATAATAGTGATTATTGATAGTCTATAGCTGATATTATCAATAATAGTGATTATTGATAGTCTATAGCTGATATTATCATCAATAGTGATTATTGATAGTCTATAGCTGATATTATCAATAATAGTGATTATTGATAGTCTATAGCTGATATTATCATCAATAGTGATTATTGATAGTCTATAGCTGATTTTATCAATAATACTGATTATTGATAGTAGGTTGCTGTTTTAAATGTCCACTTCTATATCCTCTGTGACTGTGTGTTCCAGTCTTAAAGTGAAGCTGCAGGTTTGATCAAAGAATCGAGCAGCAATAAAAATCTGCAGCTTCACGTGTGTAATCAGACAGTTACTGCAAACACACGCGTCTGTAACGCAGCTCAGGAGGAGACGACAGGCGATTAGAAAAAAAATCCTGAATCTTAATTATCAGCCATCCTTGATGTTTCCGATTAGAAGCCGAGTTCACGGCCTCGTTCTGTCCCGGAAATGTTCAGAGAAAAAAACAAAAAAAAAGCTGACAGCTGCAGGGACGTAATGAATAACATTCACATTAAAAGCCGTAGATGTAAAAACAAAAAGCCAAAAAACACGGAAGCGGCGACGTGAACTCGACCCTCATGCGAGGCGTGACCCCCCCTGAACTTCCTGTGAACTGCACAGCGATTTCCTGTTCGTTCTCCTACCAGATATTAATGAAGGTTCCTCGGCTGAAGCAGATTTGGGGCGATTTAGCGTGTTTGTACGGTTTAACTCTGCAAAGCTGCTCCATGGAACGTTAACAAGTTATGAATGAAACACGAGTTCCAGCTTTTCCTGAGGTTATCTTTAAAATGATTTACTAAAGACTCAATAGACATTCATACATAATTTCACCAGATTATTAAAATAACAGAATGAATCACTTTTTTATGAAAAGGAGTTTTTGTCCTAAACTGGCAACATCAATTGAATCCTGAAATAAAGGATCAGACTCTTTATGTCATATAGGAAAAGGAACATTTTACTTTAGATATTTTATTTTTTTGTCTAAATTAAAGCCTTTTTTTGCCCAAATGACAATTTATAAGGTTGAAATGATGATTTTTGTAAATATAAATCATACAAACGGACTTTTAAATGACAAGAAACCAACATGAAACCAATGAATGCTTCTTAAAACTATAATTTAAACAGTTTTTCCTTCACGTGTATTGAACCTTAATAGAGAATAGTTGAAAAATGTTTTAAAAAAACCTTAGATGAAGGCTGCAAAACAAACTGTTTATTATTGTGATTATAATAAATTATGATCAGCAAGATGAGAAACTCAACATTACACAGTTCAAAGCATTAATCAGGTCTCTCTACATTTCTGTTTTCTTGTCATTTAAAACTACATTTTAAACCATGATTGTGTGCATTTTTTAATAAAAACATTTTTCCTCCACAACACGACCGTTTTGACTCTGTCTGCATCTTTATTCGCACCGTTCCGTCGATAAAACTCCAGATTCGTTCCTCACCCGTGATCTGGGTCTCGATCTCCCCCTGCATCTGCAGCGAGTCCACGAAGATGCTTCGATTCCCGATGAAACGGGCGCAGGCGATGCCTCGGTACGGCTGACAGAAACCCTCCTCGTCAAAGTCGTCCCTGAGACACACAGACGACGTAAATACAACGTAAATACAACGTTAAGAGGACACAGGGTCATTTAACACATCTGTACCTGTTAAAAGCACAAAACCATTTTTACCTGTAGAAAAAAACAATGTTCCTGTTACAGCATCAATATATATAATATTAGTCAGTGATTTAATTAAAAAATAAATATTAATGAAAATGTAAATCTTGTCTATCGCCCATTTTACAAAATTTACAACATGCAATCTGCAAATTTGTCACGTTGAACCTGATAAAATCCAAAAATCCCTGAGTTTTATTGAGTTTTTATTGAGTTTTATTCATATATTGCACCAGAAAACCTGAGCTCCAACACTAAATAAAGTATTTTATGTGCAGTAAAACCCAATGTTACTGTTAAACTGGTGAAGGAGTTCGATTGATTTTCTCTACGAACATAATTATGGAATAAAGATGACTGAGAACCTTCTACCTGTAACTTCTAGCATTTTTTCTTATAACATTAAACAATGCAGAACTGCAGCTGTAATCCCATTAATGTCTCGTGGTGTTTCTGCAATACACAGAGCCGCCACTAGAGGTCAGGCTGTGTTTGACTATGACAAACTGACTCTGGAGGAAAAAGGCTGATTTCTTGTTGCTGGCTTTGCCTTTGAATGGATATAAATGTCAAACACACACACAGCGTGGACATAAACCACGTTGAAGGAATGAGTTTCTGTCTATTTATGACAGAGAATTGTCATCCTGAAGCAGAATCTGAAACATGAACAGAGGTTTTCACATCTATAGCATCTTTAACTTGGTCCAAGGACGTTTCTTTGCAGGCTGTTCTTTAAATGTACTTTTTTTTTTATCTCTTTACCCACTTCCTTGTACTGCTTGGATCTCTCACCTCTCTTATTTCACATATGTATGTGCACACACACACACACACACACACACACACACACACACCACATGCTGACTAGCAGACTATTGGCTCAGTGTGAGATCACTGTGTCATGTGCTTTAAGTCGTGCCATATGGGGACGCTGAGACCAGCCTCAGACTACAGGGTTAATGCACAGAGTCACTGCAGGGTGGGGGAATTACTTCAAAACTGTAATGCAGTATTTATTACTAGTAATTAAAAGGTTAGGGGTTACACTACGGTTGCATTACTTTTAGTTGCATCACCAAAATAGCTGGAAATTATCTTGTAATTGCTAATGGGAAAGTTCACTTTCTACATGGCTCATAGAGAACCAGTTTTAACTTAGAAAGTATGCATCAGATGTTTTTCTCCAGTTTTTAATCCTTATCCAACCAGGGTTTAGTATTGAGGTGATATTCTATCATTTCCGCTGTCACTGTCAGGGTCAGTACTGACTTTTCCATCAAATGGTGTTAATGCTCATAGCTGTGGTGCTGCCTTCCTCCATGCTCCTGGCTGTTGCTCTGTGTTTTATGATGCATCCCTATTTGTACAAATTATTTTCACAGCCCATAGAGAACCAGAGACAACAATTATTTTATCAGAACTATGCATCTTATTCATCTTATATCCATATTGAGGTGACAGCCTCTAAATTCTATCATTTCCTAACACTTTGTTTCATCCATTCAGTCCACACTAGTAGCAGCTGCAGAATATTTTCCAAAGCTGCATCTTAAATGGTGTTTATTGGTAAAATAAAAGCAGGTCTGTAGTCCTTAAGGTTCAGTCTGGGTCAGTACTGACTTCTCCATCACATTGTGTTAATGCTCATAGCTGTGGTGCTGCCTTCCTCCATGCTCCTGGCTGTTGCTCTGTGTTTTATGACGTATCACTATTTGTACAAATTATTTTCACAGCCCATAGAGAACCAGTTTTAACCTTAATCTATGCATCTTATTCATCTAATATCCAGTTTTTATACTGATCCAACCAGGGTTTAGTATTGAGGTGACAGCCTCTAATTTCTATCATTTCCTAACACTTTGTTTCATCCATTCAGTTCACACTGCAGATTATTCTCATAACATGGTGTTTATTGGTAAATAAAAGCAGGACTGTAGTCCTTAAGGTTCAGTCTGGGTCAGTACTGACTTCTCCATCACATTGTGTTAATGCTCATAGCTGTGGTGCTGCCTTCCTCCATGCTCCTGGCTGTTGCTCTGTGTTTTATGACGTATTTGTTAGTGTGACGGGTATGACAGCTGCTGTCAGATCAGCTGGTTGTCAACATTCATCAAGAGAAAAATACAGAACATTCAGTTCATTCCACTGTTTCCAGTGGTTTTCATATCTTCTCTTAACCTCTAGAGGCTGAACAACGTTTTCTTGTTTTATCTCTTGCTTCCTTGATAACTTGCTGATGTTTAGTTCAATTCCTGCTGCTGTTTCAGGGAGTTTAGACAGTTTTTTAGGTTTAGACACAAACTTCATTGACACTCATGTTCAAGCAAAAGAGCCTAGTCCCATCTGAAGAATATGTTATCTGGCATTCCTGCAAGTTTAACTCATCTAATCATTCTGTCTGATGAAGCAAAATATAAATAAAGTGAAATATTTTGCAAAACTGCTGCATCTCACTGTAATTTCAGCAAATTTGTATTAAGAAAAACACAAAAAGCCCACCACTTCAATCCATGTTTAAAATGCATTGCAACTCTCATTACTGACATTTGCACCAAGTAAAATATTAACATTTTTCTGTAATACTTTGCATTACTGCAATACAGCAAAAACTCTATCTTTTACATTTATAACTTATCATTTCCAACACTGATCGCTGTGCATGAACTGACTCGCTCACACATGGAAAAACCCTGCACTAAAACAAAAAGAAGTTTTCCACACACTCACTAAACATAACACTTTCCCCCTGAAAGTCACACTTCAAACATTAACCCCGGTTTGTTTGCTGTTAATTTAATATAAATGTTCCACTCTGTCATTGAAAGGTTCCACGTAGCGTCGCTAACAAGACGTTTTATTCAGCTGGAGCGTCCATGTAATCAGAAAGCCATTAGAACCTCACTTGTTGCCTCCGCTTGACGAGAAGCAGCGACGTGCTGCTTTACTTCACAGACGTTTACGCCTCCTGAGGCTCAGAGAACGATTCTGGTCGAGAGTCCCGTGTTTTACGAGCGGCGTAACAACGTGTGAATTACGATAATCGCCTCACAAACAGTAAAATATATATATACATATATATAAAAATAAAAGGTGACAATAGCACAGGCAAAACACACACACACACACACACACACACACACACACAGATTTCACTTGTGTGGTGATGTGAAGAGTGTGTGTGTGTGTGTGTGTGTGAGGTCACAAGGTTCCCTCTCTCTGAGGAGTGTTAAGTGACTGAAGGGCCAAGGTCAGACCCCCCCACCCCCCACTGTTCTGATCTAAATGGGCTTTCCAGACACACACACACACACACACACACACACACACACACACACACACACACACACACACACACACACACACACACACACACACACACACACACACACACACACACACACACACACACACTAAAACTGCAGTTACAGCTTAATACAGGTTTAAGGCAGATTTTATCCGCTCACATATGTAATTTCCTACTAAAACGTGGAAATCTGTAATAACGAGTTAACGTGACGGCTTCACACCACAAACCCTCAAACAGCTGCATCTTCACATACTCATTTTCCTCTGGTGAAGAGCTTCATCTCTTTAGGTGAAATTCACATCTGGCTGAGCAGCTGGAAGGGAAATAAAAAATAGAAAAAAGCTGCCACAAGCAGATGAGTGATTGGTGGGAAGTTTAATTGATTAGATCCTTACTATTTGGGATGAAAAGGCATTATTCTTTAGGTTAGAAAAAGCCTGATTTGTACAATTTAACAGGATTTAAGAATCAAGAACTAAACTCTAAACTGGTGAGTGATAAAGGTTTTGGGATAAAATGTTTTACAGGAATTTACCCTAAATTTCACAAATTCTACTTTAATAACAATTTCAATTTATTATAAAGTGCTGTGCATATCAATAAATTTAATAAATCTGCAGAAATAAAGGAAGTTCCAGGATCTTCATCATTAAACATGTGTCATCTCTTAATTGTAAATTCTCCACATCTCAGGTTTCTAAAAGTCAAAACTGGATGTTGATGAGTTATGTTCAATAAAAAACAGGAAAAGAAGAACCTGGGAAAGTGATGAAAAAGGGACAAACTGACATTAGTTTAATTTAACTTCAGGTAATGTAAGTTTTTGGGGGTAGTTGATACTAAAATGCAGCATCATGAATGTCAAACTGTACGCTGATGATATCCTGTTATATTTTTACTTCAAACCTGATGAGATGGAAACATTTTCTGTATTAAACAACTGTTTAAATGAAATCAAGAACTGGATGGGAAATAATATCCTTCAGTTAAGTCATTAAAACTGTCAAAAAACTTTAGAGTTTTCACTATGGAATGAAAGGACAGTTTAATCCAGGTTTAAAGTTGAATAAAGTCACACTAGAATGTTCAGGAATTGGACTAAAGTCACTTAATTCTTTAATGCTGCATTAGTGACACACTGATTAATAAATATATTATCCTCCTTAATTGATAACATTTTTTGTGTTTTCTAAAAATCTTGAAAAAGTACATTATTGTAATAAGGGTGTATATACAATATTTAAAAAAAATTCAGATTTAGGCAATAATTTTGAACAGGAAACACCTTAAATCCATCGAAAATGTACATAAGTAAATAAAAAAGGATCCATTGACTTGCATACAGTGCTGATTTAAAATCATAGAAGCTCTAAATGAAATAATAATGAAACTTAGTCGGAAACATTTGCAAAAAATGGTTAAAAAAACATAAACTAGCACATGTGAGTGAGAATTTATTTAACTGTTTGAACCCGGAGCTCAAAGATCATGAGTTACAGTCAATAAAATAAAATAATAAAAAATGAGCAAAGAAGATGTGGAAAAGTGATAAAAAAGCATCACCCCCCCCCCCCCCCCCATCTAACCACTAACTCTACCACTGATTCATCTTCATGTACTTTTTTTCCCCTTTTGGCAAAGAGCTGCATCTCTTTAGGTGAAAATCATGTCTGGCAGTGGCAGCTGGAAGGAGAGAAGCTTGTAATAAAATAACATTAAAAAGAAGCAGATGATTAATTTTGGGAGAGGTTAATTGATTGGCTCGTTACTGCGCTGTAGCTACGGGTAAGACATTAAAACAGTAGAGACGGCAGAGAGGGCTGGAGTGTGTCCAGATGGTTGCTGGAGTGCGTCACTGAGGACACACACACACACACACACACACACACACACACACACACACACACTCCAACGTCAAGCCACACGCAGACAACTAAATGACAAGGGAGAGCAGACGATCCACCACAACGCAGCCGGGTCCCCGCCGGGGAAATTACGGCCTCGCTTCCACCGACTCGGCTTAAACTCACAAATCAGCCACTTTCCGTACCTTCATTTTTTTTTTTTTATCCCCATCAAAAATCGACTCGAGGCCTGAGGAAAAGTGTTGAGACATACGAGGGATTCTAAGTTTTCGCCGTTTATTTCCGTGTCTTCGTGCCTGTCGGCGGTTCTGGGCCGTTCGGGTTCGGGACGAGTGCGGTTTCTATTTGTGTAAACAGCGTCTGAGCATTTTATTTTACACACCAACGTCACGGGTCAGTGTAACAGCTAATTACAAGGGGAGGACCAGGTCTATATCCACTTAGACCAGGTCTATGTCTACTTAGACCAGGTCTATATCCACTTAGACCAGGTCTATATCCACTTAGACCAGGTCTATGTCTACTTAGACCAGGTCTATATCCACTTAGACCAGGTCTATGTCTACTTAGACCAGGTCTATACCCACATGGACCAGGTCTATATCCACTTAGACCAGGTCTATATCCACATAGACCAGGTCTATGTCTACTTAGACCAGGTCTATATCCACTTAGACCAGGTCTATGTCTACTTAGACCAGGTCTATACCCACATGGACCAGGTCTATATCCACTTAGACCAGGTCTATGTCTACTTAGACCAGGTCTATATCCACTTAGACTAGGTCTATACCTACATAGACCAGGTCTATACCCACTTAGACCAGGTCTATATCCACATAGACCAGGTCTATATCCACATAGACCAGGGCTATACCTACACAGACCAGGTCTATACTCAAATAGACCAGGTCTATACCCACATAGACCAGGTCTATACCTACATAGACCAGGTCTATATCCACTTAGACCAGGTCTACATCCACATAGACCAGGTCTATATCCAGACAAACCAGGTCTATACCCACATGGACCAGGTCTATACCCACATAGACCAGGTCTATACCTACATAGACCAGGTCTATATCCACATGGACCAGGTCTATACCCATATGGACCAGGTCTATACCCACATGGACCAGGTCTATACCCACATGGACCAGGTCTATATCCACATGGACCAGGTCTATATCCACATGGACCAGGTCTATACCCACATAGACCAGGTCTATATCCACATAGACCAGGTCTATATCCACATAGACCAGGTCTATACCCACATAGACCAGGTCTATATCCACATAGACCAGGTCTATATCCACATAGACCAGGTCTATACCCACATAGACCAGGTCTATATCCACATAGACCAGGTCTATATCCACATAGACCAGGTCTATATCCACATAGACCAGGTCTATATCCACATAGACCAGGTCTATATCCACATAGACCAGGTCGACATCTAATACATTTACACACGAGTGATAATTTATTTAACTTTTTGAGCCTGGAGCTCAAACAAAAGACTCGAGAGCATAAACACAGAAAAAGACAAACAGCAGTTTGTATATTGTCCCGTTAACTTTCGCATAAACACAAACGCAGCGATGCACAAATGGAGGTTCAGATCATCAGCTGATAAACTACACAACTGTTGACAGGATGAATCACGTTGTGTGTGTGTGTGTGTGTGTGTGCGTGTGTGTGTGTGTGTGTGGTTTGGCCTCAACGTTAAAAAAACAGACCATTGGAAGGTTGATTTTGCTTGAATAAAACAGTTTTAAACTCTCTAACAGACTCACACTCTCTATGAATGGAAATAGAGAGTTTTTATAAAGTTGTGGAAGGTTGAACGTTCATCCAGCGTAAAAAAAAAAAAAATGGATGATTCATTCAGACCCACTCTGCACTTCATCATCCTCCAATCGACGTGAGATTTGGCGCCAAAGTCTGGATTCCTATAAATATCCCGATCGATCATAATGTCAGGTCTCCCGCTGCCTCCAACTTCTTCCTCTCAACACAAGGTTTTCTCCTGCAAAGACGACGCTTCTTCAGTTTCAGCCGGTCCAAAAGTTTCCAGCGAGACGCTCGATCACGGCGTTTCAAAACTCCTCAATGTCAAAAGCAAGCAATCAGATTTTGGACGAAACTTCTAGCTCCACGATTCTTTTACTGGTTTGATTTTCAGTCCGTGTGATTGGTCCAAACCTCACTGTTCAGGGTTTAGAAAACTAAAGTTTCTGATTGGCCTCAATAGGGAAAAGTTGAGTATATAAATCAGGTGGAAAACTACTTTTGCTGAAACTTAATTGCTCTCAATTCAAAACTTCAACTAATTTAATAACATCATAGATCAGTCTAAGGGACTACACATGTACTTTTACTTTGATTTACTTCAAACGTTTAACCCCCTGGTTCAGTTTTCCTGCTATAAATGATCATGAATCTGGAATATCTCTACAACTGTAAAGGTTATTGGACCATCAAACAAATCTACAACATGTGAGGTGACTACAGAAGAGTCAGAATCAATTTATTTTGCAAAATATTGTAAAATAAAAATCAAAAAATTCTGTATGATTACAGATAAAAACTCTTTTATTTACTTTAAAACTTAAAACAAGACCCAACTGACCCAAATCATGAAAAAACTTCAACGATTAGTCCATAAAATCCTAGAAATCCCACTGAGGATCATTAAAGAACATGAAGAATATTTTCTGTAAATGTTTAAAAAGGAGATTATAAAGGAGCCAATTAAATAATCCCACAAACAGCTCCAATCTAAATAAATCTCTAAATAGTGGTTAGTTGCAGCTACTACTGATATTATATTAAACTATTTTATTATTGTATTGATGATGTGGATATTGATGATATATATTGATGCTGTAACAGGAACAGATAAAATACTTTATTTAGTGTTGGAGCTCAGGTTTAACATGAGATTTAATAAAACTGAATGTTGAACCTGGATCAGAAGTTTTTGGGACTTTAACAGCAAACCAGAGTAAAAAGATATGTTCATGGTTTGTTAGGCCGATGTTTTGATGGCGTAAACCCGGATATTCATTCATCAAAGAAGCCGAGGATGACGGGTTGGTGCTGAGTGTCGGGGGTCAACGGGACGAGAAACTCAACACTCTTTGTGGGGGGGGGATCTGGAGGAGATGAGATTCGAGGCGAGGAGGCGACTCCCGATGACATTTCAGGTTTCAGGCTGCGTTTCCAGGAGCTTCGGCGGGTGCTGAGTGAAGAGGAGATGAGCCGCCGGCTGTGAGGTCACAGCTGCTGAATCCTAGTGGGGGATGACCCCCCCCCCCCCAAGCCTGGGATATGAGGGGCTTTAAAGCGACGGTTCTTCTTTTCATTGCCAGTAACAGACAGTAAACCCTCAACATTATAATTTCTTCACAGCTCTGAGACATTTTGAAGTTCATCATCTGCAAACAACAATAACCTGGGAGAGATTTTAGGGATTAGAGGGCATTATTTTATTTTATCTTCATTTTTTATTTTTTTATTGTTGTTTCGTATTTTTACCTCTTTAAAGGGCTGGATGGATAAAATATTGCCTTATAATGTCCTCTTTTTCTATTGTTGGGCCTTATCTCTAACAAAGTAACTATTAAAATTACAAAAAAATAAATTATCTATACATTTATATGTCATCAACTCTTGGTGACCTTAGACATTTTAAAAGTTCATCGTCTGCAAACAACAATAGCCTGGAAGAGATTATAGGGAATCAGCGGGATTATTATTTTATAGTAGTTCATCTTCCTTTTTTTTAATAAAATCAGGAAGTGTCTTTTTAAAGGACAAAACCAATGTTTTATCTTATAAAATATCCTTTTCATGTTGTTCACTATCTTGTTATTGTTCTATTTTCAGTGTACCGAAATTGCATTGTAGGATAACACAGTTCCTCTTCTTCCATTGTTGGCCTTTGTCTTCAACAAATTAACTGCTGAAATGAAATAAAATAATCATTTATTTGTTTTTTATTGAGAGACTCATAGCGACAAAAAATGACATATGGGGATTTTATTGTAGTTTCATTTTAAATATTTGTTGGTGATTGTGATGATTGATTCTTCACTATGATTCTATTGTGATTTTATTTTAATTTGTGAACTCTTGCTGAGATAAGGTGACGTATCGAAGGGGCGACATCCAAACAGCTCACGAGTTAGATTTCAATATGTTTTTTGAGTTGAACGGCTCAGTGGGATTCCAGCCTCTTGTGCCGTTTTGTTGTTCTGAGGGTGCAGTGCTGCAGGGAAGGTGTCCAGAAGCAAATCAAAGACACTTGTGGTTCTGGAAAAGAACGGGCGGACGAACATGAGAAGCAGAAAACTATGGACAAACGCGTGGCTGCTGTCCTCATGAGACTCTGTTCACTCCATTAAAATAAGTCTGACGTGCACGGATCATGAAACGTTCAATGCTATTTTGTCTGTTCATAAATATGGAAAAAATAAATCTCAGCTAACTCACAGATTTTGAATGTTTGCCAAAGTTTTATCTGTGCATCATGTGTGAAACACCTACTGATTTCACAATGGTTGATGACTGTAGGGCAGTGATTAATGTGTTTGGCGTTCCACATTGGCATCCAGCTTCAGGCTCAACCCCGCCCTCATAGGAGAATTTTAGACTTTTTACAGCAGCTTCATGCACCGGAGGAGGGGTGGGGGGTGGGTGCTTATCTAGGAGCCAAAACTGGTCTTAAAGTGCCCTTTAGGATCCAAAACATGTGCTAAAGTGACCTCTAGGAGCCAAAAGTGGTCTTAAAGTGCCCTCTTGGAACAAGAAATTCTGCTAAAATAACCACTAGGGGCCAAATTGTGTGCCCTCTAGGTGCCAAAACCAGTCATAAAGTGCACTTCCAGAGCCAACATGTGTGCTGAAGTCCTCTCCTGGAAGCCAACAAGCATGGTAAAGTTCTGAGGTTGAGGTGGACCTTGGTGGACTGGGGTCCGTGGACCCTGACTGATCTGGGGGTGACTGAGCCGCTTCATTAGGACACAATGAGACTGAGGAGGCCCTCCTGAGTCCTCGTGTTACTGCAGATCACTGACAGCAACAATAGAGGCTTCTGTCAGAGGAAAGACCCAGAGGTTCAGAGTCACTGAAGGAAGAAATATCAGAGATGAGATGGAGAGGAGAGGACACCAGGGACAGGCTGAGTTCTAATTAAAATATGGTTAAAATGGTCTGTACAGACTGTGGTATCACAGACTCCCCTCTGACTCTCAATAGATCAGAGAAATCTAATAGAAATTTGTTAGACTATCAATAATCACTTTTATTGGTAATATCAGCTATAGACTATCAATAATCACTATTATTGATAATATCAGCTATAGACTATCAATAATCACTATTATTGATAATATCAGCTATAGACTATCAATAATCACTATTATTGATAATATCAGCTATAGACTATCAATAATCACTATTATTGATAATATCAGCTATAGACTATCAATATTCACTATTGATGATAATATCAGCTATAGACTATCAATAATCACTATTATTGATAATATCAGCTATAGACTATCAATAATCACTATTATTGATAATATCAACTATAGACGATCAATAATCACTTTTATTGGTAATATCAGCTATAGACTATCAATAATCACTATTGATGATAATATCAGCTATAGACTATCAATAATCACTATTATTGATAACATCAGCTATAGACTATCAATAATCACTATTGATGATAATATCAGCTATAGACTATCAATAATCACTATTGATGATGATATCAGCTATAGACTATCAATAATCACTATTGATAATAATGTCAGCTATAGACTATCAATAATCACTATTATTGATAATATCAGCTATAGACTATCAATAATCACTATTGATGATGATATCAGCTATAGACTATCAATAATCACTATTGATAATAATGTCAGCTATAGACTATCAATAATCACTATTGATGATAATATCAGCTATAGACTATCAATAATCACTATTGATGATAATATCAGCTATAGACTATCAATAATCACTATTGATGATAATATCAGCTATAGACTATCAATAATCACTATTGATGATAATATCAGCTATAGACTATCAATAATCACTATTGATGATAATATCAGCTATAGACTATCAATAATCACTATTGATGATAATATCAGCTATAGACTATCAATCACTATTATTGATAACATCATCTTCAGATTGAGATTCTCTCCAATCACTAATTAATCTCATTTTTCTCTAAATGTCCCTTAAAGAATATTTTTCTACTTTTTGATCTCGTAACATGTGAGTGAACGAATCTGCTTCAGTTTATGATTATTGAACAATGAGAAATAGTCTCAGTTCTGCTTTTAAAATGCTCAAAAACCAAACCAGCTTCAGTCATATTGATCTGTTAAATTTAACATTTCCTCAGTAACATGAGTAGAGTCTAACATGTAAATGCAGTGATACACAACCACTGGACACATCTGGATGTTTTATACTCATAATAAAAAGTGTACTATAGTTAAGGTAGGAGAGACTGGAGCTAATTGACTCCTCACACTTATCGGGCACCTTAACTCTGCACAGCAGCTTCTAACAGGACTCACAGACCATGATCATGAGGTAGAACAGTATAAATTACTGAATGTTATGTTAAATGTTACTGAATTAGTCGATTGGCCAACACAGTCTTATTGTTGTGTTACAACGAGGTGATGTTTACATCAGTTTTTTACTCTTTTTCACAAATCCTCAGCATCAAAACAACCATTCCATCAATGCTCAGGCTCAGTAATGAATTTTTTTTTTTTTTGCTGAAAACATCCTTTAGTCACGCCGGCTATTTCTGTACGTGCTAAAAATACAGTTCTTGTTCTTATTTCAAACGGGCAACTGTTCCAGCTGCCAAAAAAATGCAAAATGCATCACTCCGATGATTCCGAGGAATTTTCCCAGAAAAAACACATAACAAGCGGCGGTTTGTTAGAAACACTAAAAGCGTTACGAAGTAAACCGATGGGTGAATTACGCCTCGATGTCAGAAGGAAAGTAAAAGATTATTTATGTGTGTTGGCGGACACCGTTCTTATCTAAAATAAGCCTGTGAGCGGCTGCCAGATGTAATGGGACTGTCAGGACCAGACGTTTAGCCACAGGCTGAAGACGTGGATGAAGCCGAAGAGTTTTAATAACAGGGTTGATTCCACATGCAGGGAAGGAGTCGGCATCAGTCCCGTCAACGCTGACCCGGTGACATCACCCACGCCCCCCCAGGGGGGCTGCAAGGTATCAGGAGGTTGGGGGCATAGGGGGGGGGGGGCGTCAATCGGCCTGTCAATTAGCGGGATAGGAGGGCGACATGTCGGCTAAAACCTAACATAAACCCTGCGGTGTTTAGACAGACACGCACACAAACAAACGAGGAATCCATTACTGGGGGGTGGGGGGGGGCATGTTTGACTAATGACGGACCTGGGAGGGTGTAGGGATCCCTACAACACAAATGACAAAGACAAGCTAGGAAAGTGAAAAAGTGAAAGAGAAGATGGAGAGAAAAGCACAAGTCAGTGGTTTGATCATAGATGTGCACAGAGGAGGCAAAGGGGCCTAATTCTTAGCTAAAAGTTCCCTTTTTAAATGTCTAAATGTGCATTAAAGTGCCCTCTTGCTATATGTGCCCCTTTATCCCTATTGGGCAAAAGTGGTAATGACCCCCATTCATGCCCTGACAAAAGTGCCCTTTTTAATTGTATAAATGTGCACTAATGTGCCCTTTTAATATGTCTAAATGTGCACTAATGTGCCCTCTTGGTTGGATAAAACATGCTACATGTGCCCTTTGTCCCCTTTGAGCAAAAGTAGTGATCACTCCCTTTCATGTCCTAATTCACCACAAAGTGCCCATTTTTAAATTTCTATATGTGCACTAAAGTGCCCTCCTGGGTAGATAAGACATGCTATATGTGCATTTTTTTAACCTTTGGTCACTCCCATTCATGCCCTAATTCTGTGTGCTCGTTTTAAATGTCGAAATGTGCACTAATGTGCCCCTTTTTAAAAGTCTAATTGTGCACTAATGTGCCCTCTTTGGTGGATAGGACATGCTATATGTGCCCTTTTGAGAAAATGTAATGATCACTCCCTTTCATGCCCCAATTCTTTGAATGCACCACAAAGCGCCCATTTTTAAATGTCTATATATCCATTAATGTGCCCTTTTTATATGTCTCAATGTGCACTAAAGTGCCCATTTTGGCTGGATTGCACATGCTATATGTGCCTTTTTTACCCTTTGGTCACTCCCTTTCATGCCCTAATTCTTTGAATGCAACACAAGTGCCCTTTTTTAGATGTCTAAACATTTACTAATGTGCCCTTTCTAAATGTCTAAATGTGCACTAAAATGCCCTCTCGGGTGAATAGGACATGCCATATGTGCCTTCTGGGCAAAGGTGGTTGTCACTCCCTTCCCTTGCCCTAATTCTTTAAAAAAAGCACCATAAAGTTCCAAGTTTCAGATTCCACTGCTTCACTACTGCAGTTACTTTTACGTTTTTTGCTTCATATATTTTGAGGCCAAAAATGCATCTCACAGAAGCAGTTTGGATTATCTGGTGTTGAAGTGGTGTTCAAATGCAAATCAGGGATCATGGATCTTTCATTTTCTTTTTTCCTCTACCCTTAAACAATCTGTGAATGTCACTGGAAGACACTTCTCTGAAAAAAAAAAAATCATCATTATAATAAACAGGTGACGAGATGTTGAGTGTTGGATGAGTTGAGTCCAAAAGTTACACAAACTTTTCAATTTCTGTCACTGTTAAAAAAAAAAAAAATAAAAACAATAAAAATCCTGTGTTCAGTTTCTCGACAACGTCCCTTGAACCGCCGCCAAACGCCCGTGTGGAAATAATAATAACAGGAAAAGAGCACAAAAGAAAAAAAACAGGGGAAAAAGAGAGAAGAAAGAGAGAAATAGCCGAGAGCCAAACGACTCCTGTGATTTAGACAGCATGTAACCCCTTCTATCCACACACACACACACACACACACACACTTCTCCTGCATGATTTACGGCAGCTCATTGCTTAGATCACAGATCCCGATGTGAGCGCACACAAAAGGCCGACACTCCGACCGACAGGAGAACACATGTTCTGCTGCAGCGACATGAACACACACGTCAAAGAACAGGAGGAACAATCAGGACGGCTGCAGAAATGATCCCTCGTCACACACACGCCGTGTCTGGAGGACACATTAAACAAATAAAAAAAGGCTTAAAGGACAAGTAAAAGATCATTTTTACAAAGCTGTTGACATTAGAATCTGTCAATTGAGAGGATTTCTACTTTGTGTGTTTAGAATCCACTTCAAAGTCGAGGCCTTGTTTCCTGATGACTTACACGCCGTTCCTTTAAGTATCTACAATTATTGCCTCCTCTGCCCTCACATTAAAACCACATCAGACGCTCAGGGAATCCAGGCATGTCGTCTGATGTCTCTGAGGATCCTGGGAAAAAAAAAACGCTGTACGTCACCTGATTCGGCTGAAGAAACGTTGGCTCAACAGATAAATCCCAACACTTCATCGGTCGTGTTCAGTGACACTGATGCTCGGATCAGACTGAACATCCCTGCAGGTTCTGAGGTCTTTAAACCCACTTTTAACATCTGTTTTTAAAGCTCTGGATGGTTCTGTGAACCGCGTGGTCCGGACCGGGTCTGCTTTCCGTTCCCCGGGTCGGGGGTAAACACGAAGCAGCGGCAGCAGCCGGGATCGGGTTTTACAGCTGGAACCAGCTCACAGGAAACGGCTGCAACTCTGGTTTTCTCCTGGAATCGAGGCCGACGCTTGTTGTTGTTTTTGCTGCCTTTTATTGAATCAAACACTTACTACATTTCTTTTTTTATTTTGGACTGTGACTTTTATTCTCCTAATAGGTTTGTCCTTTTTTTCTATTGGAGTTATTAATAGCTTTTTCTTCTAAAAGGGTTTGTACAGTCGTAGAAACAATGGTGCTTTTCTATTCTGTTCCGTTCATCAGGCATATCCACACATTTGAATATAAATCCATATTCCTTAAAACTTTGTGGCTTATGTTAAATGCAAATGTGAACAAAACCGTTTATTAGCCTGCGCAGGTATCGTCCTGAACTGGCACACTGCCGTTAGCTTAGCATTGCATAGGCTAACATGCAGCACGTTGTAGCAGCTCTAGCAATGCTGTAATGTAAACTGCTGTTAGCTTAGCATATATAGGGGTGGAGAATCCCTTTAAATGACTAGAAACGTGCACACAATCAGTAATAAATTACTACATGCATTGTGCAAGCAGACGATTTATTTGCAAACTTTTGCTAGCATGCTAGCATATTCGTATATCACAAATGTGATGTACGTCGATAACTGATTTATCTGCACGTCTTGTGCGACCAATCTGCAGCAGGTTACGTGCAAAGAGCCCTTTCATCAGTGGGTGTTTAAATTATACGTCTTTTTATAATGTAAATTGTATAATGTTTTGCATTTGGAACCCGATGCTTTTACTTTAAAGAACTTTGTATTTATTTGTGCTGAAATCTGCTTTCAATAAACCTCCCTCGCCTTTGTCAACAGGTTCCTCAAACGGACTTTCTCGGCTCGTCATCAACAAATCGATAGAATTACACCGGCTTATAAATATCCGCCTATATGCACACGCGTGCATACTGAGCCTGTGTACTCAGGATCATTTACAGGCTCCAGCCTTCTTGAAAACAAACAGGGATACGCAGCACATGGTTCAGCTGGTACAAAACCAAACACACCGCGACCACAGCAGATCCTTGATGGTAATGACTAATACACATCGCAGGCTGCCTGTAATGAGCTATTGTCATTTTTCATCAGCTTCCACAGCCGTCTTCATCCGAATGCGTCGTCCTGGTGAAATTCATCACGGCCCCGGATGCTGCCGAGTCATATGCACGCAATTTGAGTGCCCGCAAGTGCTAGGGCAAATAAATACGAAACGGATTGATAAAAGGCCAACAAAAAGCTCGGCATTGATCCAGTTAAGTTCCACAAATTGCTAAACGTCCTCTGGCTCGGTCTCACAGGACAAACTACAGACAAAAGCCTATATTTATACCCGCTCACCACCGCCAAAGAAAGAAAGCACACACTCTCTGTGCAGGTCTGCATGTGTGTGTGTGTGTGTTCATGGGAGGTTCAGGGTTCAGGGAAACCCCAAATACCCCGTTTCTAGGCCTTGTAACCCTCGAGGAGAAACCCCCCCCCGATTCACACAACATGCTTTGTTGAACCAGAGACTCCGACCAGACCTCAACCTTGACCAGACCTGCCAACGGGGATCACCGGCAGACAGACACCGGGGATTCTGGGAAACAGGAAACAGGAAGCCGAGTGTGTGAAAAGCCTGGACCGCAATGAGTCTGAGTGTGAACACGTCGGTGTGTGTGGTAGAAGGCTGTAAACGGAGACTCGTGCCTTACCTTACACCTAATAGTCTAATAATAGCTTTAATGGCTGATTATGGTTCAAGCAGACAGTCGCTAGGCGCGTGTGTGTGTGTGTGTGTGTGTGAGCAGTATTTAGCAGAGAAGCGTCCAGGGCTGGTTTCTGGTTTCAAACAGTGCCAGCGCCCGGGGACCGGGGTCGTGTCAGAGGCCTCGTCCCCAATGAGTCATATTAGGGCTCCGATCCCCAATCAATCAGCGCCGCGCTAAAACGAATCCACAACAAGACCCGGCGAGGGCTTAGCCAAACACACCACGCAGAGGCGGAACTTCGTGTGCAGTTCTCTTGACTTTACGGGCGAGACTTTTTGTGAAATAAAAGCTCGATCTACTCCGGACCAACAGGAGCGAAGGTGAAGAAAAAACATCTCTGAAGACCATCTTTGCTTTTCTTTGGGTATCAAGACCTTTATACACACACAATGGTAGAAAATACACACTGAAACTGTTGAAAACCTCCTGATATATACATATTCGTCCATTTTCCTTGTTCTGCAGTTCACAGCTTCTGATTTTGGCAGGTATCGATCGGTGAACAGGGGCTAAGGGACATTTTTACTGCAAGTTTTGACACAAATGTCTGTTTTTTAGTGTGAAAGTACTGAAGGCTCATGGGAATAAACGCATCCAAAGAGACAGTTTGGCTTTTGTTTTAGAGATATACACATTTTTTCCCCTTTTAAAATACCTGTCAAAAACACGCTACAGCCCATAACTTTGCTTCCTTTCTTATAACTACACTATAACAACAAGGCTGGTGTGTATGTGTGCATTGTTAAGGTCAAAGAATCCAGATAAACAGGTATCAGCTCTAAAAATTCAAATGCTAAGATGCAAAGGTATAGACTAATGAGACAGAACATGCTCGACACTCATGGCGTGGAGCGAATCGTCGTCATCCATCCCAGGCCGGTATCCGAAAACCACATGCGTGTTGACACTGGCAGCGAGGTGAGGAGAAGTGAAACCAAAACCCCTGATTTTCTCAGCTCGGGCTGAGGTAAGAGATCATTGTGACCAAAAACAGCACATGAGCTGAGGCGGCCTTTTTTTTTGGGGGGGGGGGTATGTAAACTGGACGAACATGACAGCTCCCCCAAAGTGAAGCCAGGAACATCTGGTCTGCCCCCTGGTGGCTGGCTGTAGTACTGGTCAAGAATCAATCATGCTAGTATGTTTTCAAGTGCTCATTTTTGTTCCTAATGAGCTTGATGTCTGTTACTTGACGTTTGAAAAAGAGTTAGTGAAGGCCTTGTGGCCCAATAGTTGAAAAAATGCATGTTAAAGTGGCCTTTTGGCAGCTATAAATTATTCATCTATTAAAGTGCCTTCTTGGGAGTTAAAAAGTGTATTAAAGTGCCTTCTTGGGAGCTAAAAAGTGTAATAAAGTGCCTTATTGGGAGCCAAAAAGTGTATTAAGGTGCCTTCTTGGGAGTTAAAAAGTGTATTAAAGTGCCTTTTTGGGAGCTAAAAAGTGTATTAAAGTGCCTTATTGGGAGCTAAAAAGTGTATTAAGGTGCCTTCTTGGGAGCCAAAAAGTGTATTAAGGTGCCTTCTTGGGAGCCAAAAAGTTTATTAAGGTGTCTTATTGGGAGCCAAAAAGTGTATTAAAGTGCCTTCTTGGGAGTTAAAAAGTGTATTAAAGTGCCTTCTTGGGAGCTAAAAAGTGTATTAAAGTGCCTTCTTGGGAGCTAAAAAGTTTATTAAAGTGCCTTCTTGGGAGCTAAAAAGTGTAATAAAGTGCCTTATTGGGAGCCAAAAAGTGTATTAAGGTGCCTTCTTGGGAGCCAAAAAGTGTAATAAAGTGCCTTCTTGGGAGCTAAAAAGTGTATTAAAGTGCCTTCTTGGGAGCTAAAAAGTGTATTAAAGTGCCTTCTTGGGAGTTAAAAAGTGTATTAAAGTGCCTTCTTGGGAGCTAAAAAGTGTAATAAAGTGCCTTATTGGGAGCTAAAAAGTGTATTAAGGTGCCTTCTTGGGAGCCAAAAAGTGTATTAAGGTGCCTTCTTGGGAGCCAAAAAGTTTATTAAGGTGTCTTATTGGGAGCCAAAAAGTGTATTAAAGTGCCTTCTTGGGAGTTAAAAAGTGTATTAAAGTGCCTTCTTGGGAGCTAAAAAGTGTATTAAAGTGCCTTCTTGGGAGCTAAAAAGTTTATTAAAGTGCCTTCTTGGGAGCTAAAAAGTGTAATAAAGTGCCTTATTGGGAGCCAAAAAGTGTATTAAGGTGCCTTCTTGGGAGCCAAAAAGTGTATTAAGGTGCCTTATTGGGAGCCAAAAAGTGTAATAAAGTGCCTTCTTGGGAGCTAAAAAGTGTATTAAAGTGCCTTCTTGGGAGCTAAAAAGTGTATTAAAGTGCCTTCTTGGGAGTTAAAAAGTGTATTAAAGTGCCTTCTTGGGAGCTAAAAAGTGTAATAAAGTGCCTTATTGGGAGCTAAAAAGTGTATTAAGGTGCCTTCTTGGGAGCCAAAAAGTGTATTAAGGTGCCTTCTTGGGAGCCAAAAAGTTTATTAAGGTGTCTTATTGGGAGCCAAAAAGTGTATTAAAGTGCCTTCTTGGGAGTTAAAAAGTGTATTAAAGTGCCTTCTTGGGAGCTAAAAAGTGTATTAAAGTGCCTTCTTGGGAGCTAAAAAGTTTATTAAAGTGCCTTCTTGGGAGCTAAAAAGTGTAATAAAGTGCCTTATTGGGAGCCAAAAAGTGTATTAAGGTGCCTTCTTGGGAGCCAAAAAGTGTATTAAGGTGCCTTATTGGGAGCCAAAAAGTGAATTAAAGTGCCTTATTGGGAGCTAAAAAGTGTATTAAGGTGCCTTCTTGGGAGCCAAAAAGTGTATTAAAGTGCCTTCTTGGGAGTTAAAAAGTGTATTAAAGTGCCTTCTTGGGAGCCAGAAAGTGTATTAAAGTGCCTTCTTGGGAGCTAAAATGTGTATTAAAGTGCCTTTTTGGGAGCCAAAAAGTGTATTAAGGTGCCTTTTTGGGAGCTAAAAAGTGTATTAAAGTGCCTTATTGGGAGCTAAAAAGTGTATTAAGGTGCCTTCTTGGGAGCTAAAAAGTGTATTAAAGTGCCTTCTTGGGAGCCAAAAAGTGTATTAAAGTGCCTTCTTGGGAGCTAAAATGTGTATTAAAGTGCTTTCTTGGGAGCTAAAAAGTGTATTAAAGTGCCTTCTTGGGAGCTAAAAAGTGTATTAAGGTGCCTTCTTGGGAGCTAAAAAGTGTATTAAAGTGCCTTCTTGGGAGCCAAAAAGTGTATTAAAGTGCCTTCTTGGGAGCTAAAATGTGTATTAAAGTGCTTTCTTGGGAGCTAAAACGTGTATTAAGGTGTGTTATAGGTGGTGGTCATGCCCTAATTCATTTTAAATGTCTAAAAGTGAACTAAAGTGCCCTTTTTAAATGTCCAGATTTCATGATAGATGCATATATCCATATATTTTGATCCATATACGCCCCCCCCCCCCCGTTTATTATATCCTTCTAACATCCATGTCTCTGTGTTTTCCAACATCCACATGTTAAATCTCCACAACTCTGATCCATGTTCCTCACTACAAACTACCCTGACTAGCCCATGAGTTTTATAAAGTTTCATTTGTAAAATACACTGCAGGTGCCCTTTTTTTTCTTTTTGCCCCCACACGTCAAAAACGCTGTGCACGGCCCTGAAGGTCATTTATATCTGAGAGAAAGCTACTGCTGATGGTTAAACATCTACAAGAGATTCTCCTAATTACCTCAGATAAAAGCCTAATTACCACTTTGGTAAATGTTGGTACATGTTATTAAATCACTAAAAAGGGAATAAAACTCGTATATTATATTACATTTTTTTTTTTTAGCATCCGATGTCGTGAGCGAGCCCGAGCACGCTCCGACATCAGCTCAGCGTGACATCCTTCGGGTTATTACGCGTTTTTTGGCAACTACTTCCTTACGCTAATTTGTCAATCAACCGTGTGCATGTGTGTGTGGGTGAGACACACACACACACGCTACAGTCCTGTCTATACAAAGTCAAAGTGCGCCTTGGTTTTCCACTCTTTGATGGCTGTGTAATTGGTTTGCCGGCGTGGGCCTCACGGTCCTCGTCACGTCAGCTCTCCAAGGTCAATTTAATCCAGCGTTGACGGCCGGCTAATTACGGAGCCATTTGCCGTGTTGTTGGTTTGGTTTTTCTTGCTTCACAGCCACACACACACACACACACACACACACACACACACATGCAGATAGACAGGATATACAGACACATGGAGGTTGCAGGCAAGGTTTTACAGTATAAACACACATGCACGGTAACAGACACACCTGATTAAAGTAATTACACGGAGTCATCAAATTACACGCAAACAAGACCTCGACTGGCAAATTAATTACGATCTTATAGGAGCCTGAGGCCCCGACGAGCAGTGTTGGGAAAGTTCACTTTCTACGTGAATAATTCAAAGTCCTGTTCACAATTTTTAAAATGAACCAGTTAATTATTCAACATTTTGAATTAATTCATGGTTCAAAAAATGAACTGTCATTTCCTAACACTTTATTTCCCTCTATTCAGTCCACACTAGTAGCAGCTGCAGATTATTCTCAAAACATGATATTTATTGGTAGAATATTTTCCATCAAATTGTGTTAATGCTCATAGCTGTGGTGCTGCCTTCCTCCATGCTCCTGGCTGTTGCTCTGTTTTTTATGACCTATTTGTACAAATTATTTTTACAGCCCATAGAGAAATAGAGACAACAATTATTTTATCAGTTTTAACCTTAAACTATGCATCTTATTCATCTTATATCTAATTTTTATCCTTATCAAACCAGGGTTTAGTATTGATGTGACAGCCTCTAAATTCTATCATTTCCTAACACTTTGTTTCATCCATTCAGTCCACACTGCAGATTATTCTAAACAACATGTTGTTTATTGGTAAAATAAAAGCAGGACTGTAGTCCTTAAGGTTCAGTCTGGGTCAGTACTGACTTTTCCATCACATTGTGTTGATGCTCATAGCTGTGGTGCTGCCTTCCTCCATGCTCCTGGCTGTTGCTCTGTGTTTTATGGCGTATTTGTTAGTGTGACAGGTATGAAAGCTGCTGCAGGATCAGCTGGTTTTCAGCTACATGTTAAGGTCTGTTTATTGGATTGGATTTATTGATGGAAGCTGACTCACTCTGGAACTAAGTTCTACTATGAGAGAAGAGACTTTCATCGAGAGGAAAATACAGAACGTTCAGATCATGTTCAGCTAGAATATGAATGAGTTAATGAACGATTATTCATTAAACATTAGTTAGCCAACTAGCTACACAAATCTAGCTTTTTTATACACACACTTTACTTTTTAATATTAATGCCTGAAGTGCAGTAGTTAATTACAGTAACTCACTATACCACTAAGTTTTATAATGTACTGGGTCCTTTTCTTATGAAGTAAGTGCTGTTAACGGCATTATAACGATAAAAAACGGATTAGATTAGTTAGATTAGTTACTGAAGATAATTAATAGCAACATGTTTATTTTAACATGATTGTTACCATCATTGATCCCTACCATGTTCACAAGTCTCTTTCTCGTAGGTATTTTTCAACTTTACTCATCGGCCTCTACTAGATCGTATTCTCGTATTTCTTGATTGGGATAAAAATATCAGGTTAAAAAAAAGTTTAGCCTGGAGCCTAATATTCTGTATAATTTAGTAGTTTGGAATATAATTGAATACATACACAGTTAAATCTAATTATTAATAAACCAGCATGTTTACTAACAAAAGTGGTTTTAATTTGAGTGTAAAAACTGTACAAATAAAGACTTCTTGTGTTCAATGCAAAGTGATGAGGAGGCAAAAACTGTACGATCACTGATTCTTCAAGAATGAAAAGAAGCAAAGAATAGAAAGGTTAGAACAAAAAAAAAATAGAAAAGACAAAGAAGAAACCAGTAAAATCAGAGCTACAGAGAATATGTTCTTTGTTCAAAGCGTCTCCTTTAGAAAGCAGAGAGGCTCAGTGGAGGGAAGAAGCAGGAAAAAAAAGCTATTTTTATAATCTTTTTTTTATTTGCCAGCGCCAAGAGAAAAGTGGAGGGGAAAGTTTAGAGAAATGTAACTGGCCTTGACAGCCAGGGTGTAGTGGTATTAATCTTCTCAAACAGGGAGAAAACCCCTCTATTATAAACACAAAAAGACTCAGCGATCAGCCCGTTTATCACATTCTACGCTGCTGCTTCCAATAACTCAATTCTCCTATTTTAGCAACGTAAAAAGCAGCTGAAGTGTATTTTTAGATCCCAGTTTTTGGAACAATTTCACTGCTCGTCTGCGATTGATTCAAAAAAACATGAATGAGCAAACATGTAAAAGCCAAAAGCTCGAGTTTTGCCGTCTCACACGTGTCTGACAACTTTTTTTTTTGTTAAGGCTGTTTACACTAAAGTCAAATTTCCTACTGTAATTCTTAAAAAGTATTCCACAGGAAACTGGTGAAACTTCACTGTTTTATTTGTAGAAAAAACAAAATAAATTCGGTCTAATACCAGAATAATGCAGCACTTTCTCTGCTATAAATGCACTTTCTGCACAGAGAAAAACTAGAATCCAAGACCAGAAGTCCATGATTTTTTTGTATTCTTATTTTGCATTCAAAATGCCTGATTTTTCTCATAACTTGCAAGAAAATTTTGCACCACTTTTTTTTTTTAACCAACTAGTAAACCGAATCAAGGGTCCAAATAGGCTTAAGACATAAAAATAAATAGAACAGCACTCACGCTGTGTCCTGAAATCACGTGTTTCTGCACTCACACGTAATATTTTAAGTACATAAATGTGTTCGGCGTGGAAGTTTAATGAGAACGAGCAGAAGACAGAAAAGCTGCGTAGCAGCAGAAGCAGAAATGATGGAGTTGATGCTGCATGAATGTCTCCAAAAACACACAAAAATATATATAAATATATGGCAAAATAAAAAGAAAACCTTGGATAATACCTTAAATAACCGTTATTCTGTTATTGAACTGCTGCATGAGCTTAAATATAAATAATAATAATAAATATATGTGTAATAATGTCGGTCACAGCATCAAACCATGAGTGGTTTATTTCATTGAAATAAAATTAGAAGGATAAAAGTAGTAGTAACTAATAAACAATGATAAATTAAATTAATTATCTAATCCACCTAGTTTATAAAACTAGTTAATAGCATGTTTTATTATTTTAAAACCATTTTATGCGATTCAGCTTATATGGTACCATGTTTTTAGGGTTTACACCACTTGACATTTTTGATATTATCCCTTCTGTCAAACAGTATATTAACTGATAAGTAGCAGGAAATCACAGTATATAATGACCAGAGACACGTTTTAGCTCATTTAAAATGCTCAAATATCAGTATTTGCCTTAAAAGACCCAGTATTAGTCACCATGATGAGTGTTCTTTATATGGATGAAAGTCCATTTGTACCATTGGTTTTTGTATAAATCACATCAAATATGTGATTATTAATCAATTTTGAATATTATTATAAAACTAGTTAATATCATGTGTTTTATTATTTGAAAACCATTTAAAGACACTAAAAGTATCTGGTACCAACTTGTCAGGGTTACCACCACATGATATTTAATTCACCTTATAAAACTAGTTAATAGCACGTTTTACAACACACCTGCACCTGGGAATTAAAGAACAACGTGATGTTAAGGTTTTGCAGCTATTAAACTGGTTTTATTTCACTCCTTTTCTGCAAATAAAAGAAGTGTAGCAGAGTAAAAAGAGAGAAAAGCAGGAGGGAGAAAGTCCAGGGTCTAATTTTAAAACACACCGGTCTTTCACAGTGAACCAAGCGCTACAGACGCTTCGTCATATTTCCTCGTCTTAGCTTTGGGAGACTTTCGTTTGTCTCTTTATCTCCGTCTCTCTCCGCCTGTCTTCTCATCCCTGTTAAATATGTTTTCATGGTGTCACTTGGTGTCTACACTTCATACTCATACTCTGTGCTGTATGCTCCCTGTGAACACTCTGCTGCCCCCTAATGGAGTGGAGGTGCAATTACACTTTATTATAGGACAGTAAAATGTTCCCCGAGGTCTAACTCGCCCCCCTTGACCCCCTGTTTGAGAAACACTGACTAACAGGAACATATTTTCTTCTTTTTTTAGGGGGGGGGGCATTACCACTCATCTATTTCCTGGCTTCTTGTATTAACCCTGCGGTTGCTGTGTTGTTGCCAGGCAACAAGACTTCAAGTGGTCTCGGGTTCTGGCCAAGAAACAGAACCCCTGAAACTAAACCACTACATGTCATTACAAAGACTATTTTAACTGTGTTTTGAAAAGCTCTGAACAAGCTGAGTTTATTATTATTAGGAGTTTTTGTACAGACTGAAGCAGCAGCTTCATGGGCTCATTAAGGCTAGCAGTTTCCCTCCGTTTACAGTCATTATGCTAAGCTAAGCTACAATGTTGTATTTTAAAAAAGGTCTGATTCAATGCTTCACACACACATACACAAACAAGTGCAAATAAGTGCATTTCTTTAAAAAATCACACGTCTATCGACTCCTCTGCAACTGTTTTATTAACAGATTCACGCTTCCAGTCGTTTGCAGCTTTTCAGATGTGAGATGATTTGCTGTCTCTCTCTTTTTTTTTTCTCTCACTCCCGAGAATAAATCTAATATTGTTAACATCGGCCAAAAGAAGCAAATTACATTAGTGTGGAAACTGTGAGGGCGTTTGTTGTGTTATTTCATTGACAAACGATAAATCTGAAAAAAAAAAATCATGGTGTTTTTATGAATAATAGTGTGTGGATGATTTGTTAGAAACCCTCTGTGTAAAAACCTTTTAGATTATAGTATACAGAGTAATATTTGGACAAAGTTAACACCTAAATGCAGATTTTAAAGGGTTTTTCCCTCTCTTTGGTCTGATAGAAAACGTGCTACAGAAAGCAAAACCCTGAAAATGAGCATTAAAAAACTATAGTTGTGCCTGCCTTGTTTCACCTTGAATGATTTAAGAACAAACTGATTTACTTTAAAAATCTATCCAAGAAAAAAAAAATCAACTCTATTAAAAGGGAAATTTCCTGTTTCTTCTATCTGGTTCTCAAACATCCATCCATTCAGTTCACACTAGTAGCAGCTGTAGAATATTCTCCAAAGCTGCTGCTTCAATGTTGTTTAATGGTAAAATAAAAGCAGGACTGTAGTCCTTAAGGTTCAGTCTGGGTCAGTACTGACTTTTCCATCAAATTGTGTTAATGCTCATAGCTGTGGTGCTGCCTTCCTCCATGCTCCTGGCTGCTGCTCTGTGTTTTATGGCGTATCACTATTTGTACAAATTATTTTCACAGCCCATAGAGAACCAGAGACAATTATTGTATTAGTTTTAAAATTAAAACTATGCATCTTATTCATCTTATATCCAGTTTTTATCCTTATCCAACCAGGGTTTAGTATTGAGGTGACAGCCTCTAAATTCTATTATTTCCTAACACTTTGTTTTCATCCATTCAGTCCACACTGCAGATTATTCTCCAAACATGGTGTTTATTGGTAAAATAAAAGCAGGACTGTAGTTCTTAAGGTTCAGTCTGGGTCAGTACTGACTTCTCCATCACATTGTGTTAATGCTCATAGCTGTGGTGCTGCCTTCCTCCATGCTCCTGGCTGTTGCTCTGTGTTTTATGACGTATTACTATTTGTTCCATCTTTTAATCAGCTGAGACAGTGTTTATCTACTTGTCTTTTTTATGGAGAGGTTCAAACTTTAATATAGGCCTCGTTAGACCCACCAACATGAGGATTGTTGTAAGCTTAGCAAAGACGACACAGAGGAAATAAACTTCATGATGTGTTCAGGTTCAACCAGGTGGGAAAGGTGTAAAATATCTCCAACCCTCACAGCCAGGACTTAAACTGACAATCTCAATGCGCCAGATGTCATTTTTTATAAAAAAAAAAAATGGCTGACAGGATGAGGTTTTGGAGGGGGGGGGGGGTCGCGGCGTGTCATCATTAGGCGACCTTGTCCCCCTGACGCCTGCCACCGTTCTTTACGTGTAACAAGTTTCCTGTGACATTAATGACGAGCAGCAGCCCCCCCCCCCACCGTCAAAGAGGCCCCTGTCCCCCCCCACAAACCAGCCTGTAATGACTGTAATGAGCCTCAAGATCTCGCTGGGCTTCACAAGTCGGCTGGAAAGAAAAATACGAGGGGGGGGCGGTTAATTTATTTAAACTTGCAAAGTAGAGTTTAGCGTCCGCCGTGTTAAAGCAAATGTCCCTTAACAAGTTGGGACAAGAAGCTTCTGTTGGAACTGAGCTGGAACAAATCAGCGTTAAAGTTTCTGCCACAAAAAAAGCAGAAAAAGTCTCATCGTGGTGAGTAAAACTGTGTTTTTAAGGCAGATACTAATATTTGGGAGGTTTTAAATGACAAAACTTATTGCATCTGGCATTTATTTACTGTAGTTTCCTGCTATTTATCAGTCAACCTACATATGCTTTTATATACTGTTTGATATATGTGTCTTAATAAGCAATATTTGCATATTTTATTTTGCAGATATATGCATGCATGCATATATAAATAACATGATATATGCTTCTTAAAAATGTATTTTAAGAAGATTTTACGGTTTCATTTTGCCAAATGTGATTTTTCACTGACCCTTATATACAGTATATATATATCTATAAATGAAACATGATCCATTTATGGAGACTTTTCAGCCAATCAGAGGAGAGCCTCGTGAATATTAATGAGCTGCTTCAGAAAGAAGCTTGAGACACGCGATGTAAGGATATATTTAGAATATTCTATCTTGTTAGGCTTATTGAATAAAAACCAAAGTATGGGAGTATCTTTAAGCTTATATAAACTTCTAAATGAGATAAGATGTTAATTATCAAGTTCTTCTTGTTTTCATTGGGCTGCTGCAACATCTCACCTGTAATATGTGAAATAGTCTCCTTCAAATTTATAAAAATCTCCCCAGAGCGAAAAAAAGAAAAAACAAAAAAACACTTCTTTTTTAATTCCATATGCACTATGCTATAAAACGTTATATAACAGGCAAGTTCAGGTCCTTTTTCTCCACATCTCCTTCCAGGCAGCAATATCTTATACATCTTATATATCAGGGAGACTCCACTTAATCAACTTAACTCATTAGTAGACACAGGACATTGACTTTTAGCAATAATAATCTAATTAAAGCCCTAAAACATGATGAATGTTCCTTTAATGGAGTTGAACGGACGGCACATGTTTCGGATTTGCTGACATTCTGAGTCCCGTTGCTGTTTTTCTGTCGTGTGTGTGTGTGTGTGTGTGTTTGTGTGTGTGTGTGTGTGTGTGTGTGTGAGATGGACGTTTTATATATATCGACATCTGCTCCCAACGCTACACATTCCAGCTTATAACCAATGGGAAAACGTTCCGCCATCTTACCTGGGTATTTTATTTTATTCATTCATTTAGACAATAGTCACCTATAGGTTGTTTCTGCCAGATTCAAGCAGTGACTTGATGCTACAGATCTCTATTTCTCGTCTCCTTTGAACACATTCAACCTACGCATCAACATTCAAGAGCCTGAAGGGTTTGAAATCTGTGTAGTCGGTGCAGTAAATACAGTAAATACCATAAAATACAGCATTAAAACACACAGAGAAGAACAGAAACGGATGGGGACACTTACGTGGGCCGTCCTGGCTGCGGTGTAGGAGCTGGATCTGGAATAAAAAGGCAAGAAGACAATTTTTAATACTAAACTTGTCCTGGTCCTGGAGAGACCTGCAGGGTGCAGGTTTACTGATGCAGCATGTGGTGTTTTACTAGAATCAGGTGTCACCGCTTGGTTGGAAACAAAAAAACCTGCAGCCACAGCCAGGAATGAACGATTCTAACCCTTCAATTTCATTCACCATTTTCTTCAAATCAAGTTTTAGTGCACAACAACATCTACAAGCATCACAAAAACATACATGGTATCATTAAAACAATAAATGTCATAACTCTAATGCAATGTAGTGATTACAAATGTCCAGAAAGATGTTATAAATACACTACATACAACAACAGATAAAGAGCTAAAAGAAATCTATGTCTATGCAAAATGCTGCAAAAACAGAAACACATGAAATAAATGCAAAAAAATGCTGCAGGAGAAAACTGCTGCGATCACAGAAATGAAACAGAAGCAAAGTTCACAAACCACCAAAACAACTGCAAAAGAGAAAATGCTACAAACCGAATGAAATGTGAAGCATGAAGCCTAAAAAAATTAAACAAAAGGGATCGTTTTGACGTTTAACCCGCACTACGAGGTGCACGATTGTTTAATTTTTAAACTCTACGGTTCACATTAAATGTCTTTTTAACATATGTTTTGATGAAGGTCTGACCAGCATCACGTTTCCATGGCAACAGAGGACAGCGACTTTGCAGAGTTTCCCTCCTGCCGTTGTTTGGAGGGTTTGTCTTTGCTTCTGTTTCGTTTCTGTGATTGCACCATTGTTCTCCTGCAGCATTTTTCATGAATTCTTTGGGGTTTTGCATCAATTCCATATTTGCAGGCATATTTGCAAATCAGGTTTTTTTTTATGTCTCAGGCACCCGGGTCGCTGACCCTGGTCTCGAGACGCCCCTCACACCGTCCTCCTCCTCTTACCAAACTTGACGAATAGCACGCCTGTGGTGGACACCGTCCCCTGCGTGTTGACGGCCACGCACTGGAAGTAGCCCGTGTCCGTGGTGTCCAGGTTGCGGATGCGGAGCCGCGACCCGTACGGCATGGACCGGTAGGACACGCGGCGCGGCTCCTGCACCACGGGGGCGTCGTTCTTCAGCCAGCGGACGCTGGGCGGCGGGTTGCCCGACACGCGGCAGAACAGCTCGGCCGTGTGGCCCAGCGACGTGGTGATGTTGTTCATGGGGGCCTCCAGGCGGATGAAGAAGGGTCCTGAAGAGAAGATGAAGAACATAAAGAGGAGAGCCAGGAAAGTGACAGGAAAGACAAAATGACAGAGAACGAAGACATGAATCAAACAACCGTATTTTATATCGACTATAAGGTGCACATTAAAGTCTCTCTTTTCTTCAAAATGTTGGTGCGCCCTATGTCTGTATGTAGGGGAAGTGTAGGGAAGGATTGTAGATAAAATAACGGGGATGTGCGTTATGCAGAACATCGTTGTTTTAACAACCTGAAAATGGTAAAGAGACACGCTGATAAAGCACAGTTTAAACTGAAGGAAATCAGCTACACAGCTGAGTTTAAGACATAAGACAGGTGGTACGAGTTGGAGGAAAGACTGGATCAGTGGATCACAGAGCAGAGACTGGATCAGTGGATCACAGAGCAAGGACTGGATCAGTGGATCACAGAGCAGAGACTGGATCAGTGGATCACAGAGCAAAGACTGGATCAGTGGATCACAGAGCAAAGAACGAGTGTGAGAAGCGTTCCTATGGTCACCATTCGTCTAAAAGCAGTAAAGCAGCAGAAGAAATGAAAATTGAACATTTACGTCTTGGTGCTTTCGTTTCGGTGCCATTTCTCCATCCAGACCAGGACTACGGTAGCACAGCAACTTCCAGCGGATCATAACGCATCATTTAGAGGAAAGTGACTCTGATGGTGAGAAAGTGAAGCTGGCATGTTTGATGGAGATTTAGCTGCTGTTGGAATCAGAAACAGAGGATGAGGACTTTGATGGTTTGATTGATGACATTACCCCGCTCTATTTTTTTAATACACACACTTGTGTGCTTGTTTTATCCGTGTGTTTTACCATGATGATTAAAAAATGTTAGTACTTTGTAATCAATACTTAAATAAAGCACAACCAAACTCAGTTTAGCTCCCACTCTATTTTTGTATATATCTATATCTGTTTATAAACCCTGCCCTATAGTTAGGTGCCTTATGTGTGTGTTAAATACAGTAATGACACACAGAACTGAGACTGAGCCTTTTAGTACGGAGCCTTACGGTCGTGAAAATACGGTACTGTAAAATATCAAAGCCAGATATGCAACAACAAAAAAACACATTCTGCTGTGCAGGAAAATAGTAGTGAAACAACTTCATATTTTCAGACGCACACATAATATTCCACATCCTGGTTCCCCCGAGCCAGAGGGTTTTCCCCCCTCGGCTCGGGGGAAGGAGTTTACGAGGAAACATCACCTGTTTCACATCACCTGACGTTTCCCACTTTGAAGAAGAAAACGGCAAAAAAAAGCTCAGGGAGAAAACATACATCTTTCCGATGTTGACAGTGATGAGTTCAGAAGGTGTTAATGGGATTTAAAAAACAAAAAACAGCAAAACATTTTTCACGCTGGTTAATCTTAAGGCTATGTTTTTTTTCCCCTTCGAGGCGGTTAGGAGAAAACAATTTAGAGGGCCACCTAAGAGTTTAATATGCAGCAAAAACATTGGTGTTTATGTCGAGAAAACCTTCTGGAAAGTTCCCTCAACCCACAGAAAACCCAGTGCAGGTATGCAGAAACACTCCTGGTTACACAAACCGGCCAAGATAAACCAAAGGAGGAAAAATACATACAGTACAGTACAGGGGGAAATGTCAAATACTAGCCAGAAAAAACTTCAGGCTGAAAAGAGAAATTGACGCGTGAATAGAGAGGAACACACTCGTTTATGCAGGCGTGTCCACACTAAAACATCCAGCTGGGTGTTAAAATGACTGATCACTACGGGTATAAAAGAGTTATCGTCCTTTATTTATTTATTTATTTTTTACAAAAGCTCCCTTAAAGAGACATAAAAATTCCAATATATAAATAATTGGATAAAGAACCTTCTACATGAGTTTTTATCACAACTGTTAGCTTTGATGGTAAAAAAACATTTAAGGAGCTATGATTTATTGATCAGAAGTTATTCAAAGTTGAATGAACTGTGCAGAATTTCATTTATCATCCATGACAATGATACTAACAGCAGAATCAGTCATCCTTGTCTTTTCTAGGGGTCACCGATCCTGGTTCTAGAGGGCTACCGTGGGTTCAGGTTTTTGTTCCAACCAGGCAGAAACACCTGATTCTACTAATCAACCACTAAGAGTCCTTGATAAGGACCTTCATTAGTAGAATCAGGTGTGTTACTGCTGGTTACCCTAAAAGACCATGGTGGATGACCCCTGGTCTATCCCAAGGATTCATTGTTACCTGTCATGGGTCTCCAAACCTGGTCCTGGAGAGACACTGTGGTTCCAGTTCTAGTAGTAACACCTGAATCTACCAATGAAGGTTCCAGGTGTGTTACTGCTTGGTTGGAACAAAAACCTGGACCCACATTACCCCCTCCAGGACCAAGGTTGGTGACCCCTGGTCCCAAGGATTCATCATAATCACTTACAAGGGCATCCAGAAACCCTCGAGAGGTTAGAGCATGGGTCTCCAAACCTGGTCCTGGAGAGCTGCTATGGGCCTAGGTTTTTGTTCTAGATAAGCAGCAACATCTGATTCTGGTTCCAGGTGTGTTGCTGCTTGGTTGGAACAGAAACCTGGACCCACATTAGCCCTCCAGGACCAAGGTTGGTGACCCCTGGCCCGAAGGATTCATCATGATCACTTACAAGGGCATCAGACAACCCTAGAGAGGTTAGAGAATGGGTCTAGGTTTTTGTTATAATTAAGCAGTAACACCTGAATCTACCAATGAAGGTTCCAGGTGTGTTACTGCTTGGTTGGAACAAAATCCTGGACCTACAGTAGCCCTCCAGGACCAATGTTGGTGACCCCTGGTCCCAAGGATTCATCATAATCACTTACAAGGGCATCAGACAACCCTAGAGAGGTTAGAGCATGGGTCTAGGTTTTTGTTCTAAATAAGCACTAACATCTGATTCTATTAATGAAGGTTCCTGGTGTGTTGCTGCTTGGTTGGAACAGAAACCTGGACCCACAGCAGCCCTTTGGGACCAGGGTTGGAGACAGGAAACGGGTTTAGCAACCATCTCAAGGTATCTCCCTGAGACTAAAGTGGAACCAAGGTTACCATCTCTTACCACCTAGAGATACCATTTTGAGACAAGTGTGAGGTCAGGTCCTTACTCTGAACTCAGTGTGTCGCGTTAATCGATTCCCCGAAGTCTTAACAACAGCAAACCGTTCTTCCAGTTCCTCCCTAGTCCGGCGACATGAGATCATACAAGTCCGTGTCACTGTCTTAATTTCTCTATTTGGTTTTCCTTAGATCAGTTCCAGCAAACTACAACAGCTCTATCCCTCACTATCCTGGACTTGGCTTCTCCTCTTTTTGTTCGGCTCCTGACATTTTGTCACGAGGCGTGCAAAGTGTTCGTGAAAAAGGAAAAGACACGAGTATTTTCCTTCTTGGCGTACGGCCTCGGTGCATGTGATTGTTGGACTGTCGGACACACACACACACTCACACACACTCCCTGAAACCCTGGGTTTAACACAGCGATGTGGTCCTAACAAGTGTGTGACGATATGCTCGTTTGGATGATCCCGTCTTTCTACGTTAGAGTGACCGAAGATAAGAAAAGCTGCAAGTCAGCGTTCAACCCATCAGTGAAAGAACAATATCAAGCAGTTTGGAGCCATTGGCACAACTACAACACTGCTTACGATAAAAAAAAAAGCTATCTGAAGCTTGACTGCTATAGAAAATTAACTGTTCCCATCTCTCCTTGTGTATATTTGTCTGCCTGAACACACTCATTCAGGTGTGTGGGAGGCGTGAGGCTCCTGCATTAATGAACATCGTGTATAAACAACATTTATTATTCACTGCGGTGGGATGGAACTGGATTTTGCCAAATTCGACGTTGCAGCTCTGCAGGTGGTCCAGTCCCAGTAGACATGGAGTTTGTTTGTGGATAATTTCGATTACTGGTCAGGTGGATCTGGCGACTCCACGACACCAGGTGGCGCTGTAGCTCTTTCAGATAATTTTCTGACTGACTTCTGGTTGGCTAATAAACTGCTGAATATGCACTGCCTTTTTCACTCTTATTTGATAAAAATGTATTCCAGATTTGTAAGAAGCAGTCATGTCACATGCTTTTCAAATCCTGGCCTTTATTTTGGAATTTAGGTGGTCTCATCATGGGAAAATTCCATTGAATCATGCTGTTTTCGATCAATCAACAGGTGGTCAAAATTTCGGTTCTTGGCTTTAAAGCTGTTATCTTCCATCAATCGATGTCAAACTACATGCACTGGACAAGATTACAACATGATACCAAGAGAAACAAGAAGAACAAGTCCTATTTGTGAAAATGTCATTCTAGATTTGTAGGTAGCACAGTTCCCATGTGTCACACGTTGTTCTAAAACCCTGGCTATTATATTGGATTTGGATGGTCTTGCCATGGGAATTTTCCATTGGGTCAAACAGCTGTCCATCAAACCAAAGGTGGTCAAACTTCTGGTTCTTGTTGGCTTTCAAGCTGCTATCTCCCAACCCTCACATATCGTTTGGCTAATTCATGGTGTCAATCGATGTGAAACTACTTTGAGACCATAGTTCTTGCGTTATTTGCACGTAGAAACCAACAAATGAGGTGTAATATTCACATAAATGACCCACTACCCAGTATCACTCACAGTACACTGTGTCTTAAGTGGTAACAGCTTCTATCATACGTACGAACCCAGTCCCTATATGACCTTTCTTTCTTTCCTTCTATTCCTTTTTTATCTGATAAAGCTCGTCCTTGTGCAGCCAGTGTGTGACTGCCCTTTAACAGAGATGAATGTCCGTTGTGTCGGCTTATTTCCTTTTTCCGGGCAGGAATACACAGAAACACCTACATAACCTTTAATGCTCAGACACTGACTCGTGTGTTTCCCGCGTGCTTTAACAAGCCTTACCAATGGATTATCAAGGGACAATTTCATAATGAAATGCAGCCAAGTTTAAACTCTGATATGATCATAAACTAAGAAGCAGGTCCTGAAAGAAGGGAATGCATCAATGGACTATGTGTGTGTGTGTGTGTGTGTGAGAGAGACTAAATTAGGTACATTATGCGCCGCAATGCATTTGCATCACATGTTCCTTTTCATAACTTGTTTACTGCACCTTTGTGTTTCGCTTTAAATTTAAATGCAATCTGTCTGATTTTGTTACCATTGAAATCCCTTTAAATGTCATGAGACAACCGTGAGGATCCTAAACTTTGAGGACACGACCGTTCTCTTTAGGCTGAGATGCATTAATTACGTTGAGCAGCAACATTGCCGCATTAAACTTTGATCTGAATCACTGACAAGTCTGCATACATCAAATTTGTGTATTTTGCCACGTTGCCTGAACTTGAGCATTCGTGATATTTTAATAACTTCAGGGATCAGCCGTCGTCTTTACCTCAGAATGTATAAATGACCCCAAAAAAGTGGCTTGAAGTTGCAAATCCACATCTACACATATTTAACTGAGTCACCAGGCATCATTAAGCCAGATGTTATGTGTTTTACAACCTGCTACAGCCAGCAACAGCTTTTTATTATATTCGTATGAGGCTCATTATGTCTCTTATTCCTATCATGACTCATGGTTATGTTCTTTTGTTACTGACATGTAAGAGATAACTTTTTACCTGAAGAAGATGCAAGTTAAGTCACGTAAAAACATCTTTTACATGTTTGTGACAAACAAAAAAAGACATTAAAGTTTTTTTGTCATTTTTGCCATTGCTTTTAATGTTAAAAGTGTTAGCACAGATTGAGTTTGGCCCGTACACAACACATCCCGCCTTCATGCGAGCGTCCAGGATCTGATTTTATTATCTGTTATACGTATAAAATCAGAACAGACGCCACTCTTAAAAAGACTCGTGTGTGTGTGTGTGTTTGTGTGTGTGTGTGTGTGTGTGTGTATGTTTGTGTGTGTTTGGGCCAAAGGCAAAGTGGGTCACACAAACTGAGTCAGAGCATCACTCATCTCATCTCATCAGTCCAGTTGATGGAAAAGAAAATGTTTTGGTGTGTGTGTGTGTCTGTGTGTGTCTGTGTGTGTGTGTGTGTGTGTGTGTGTGTGCCTCACACACTTCATTAGCTGTTATAATAAGGGACAGTAAAGCAGCGGGAAAAAGAAGAAGAAGTAGAAAAAGAAGAGAGGCAGAGATGCTCCGGCTGGTGTCAGTGCAACAAAGCCAGTCTGTGTGTGATTGTGTGGTGGTGAGTGTTGTGGTATTTAGCCCCCCCCCACTCGCCCCCCCTCCTCTGTGAAACTCAAACCCCAAGCCGCGGACCGTCCCTTTTAATGTGGCGCTGGACCGAACAGAACCCTGTCATCACGCCTGCGTTTTCTCCTACAATCAAACACTCGCACGCATGCAACACGTATGTAAACACACACATACCCACACACACACACACACGATCGCTTCCAGTTACACATGCGAATGAGATGTTTGCAAACGTGAGTCACTGTTTAGCAACGTTACGCGACGTAGGCCGAAGGCCCGGAAACCCAAGCGGCTGCAGCTAACTCAGTGGTTCTCAAATAGTGAGACTCCAAGGAGGTCTGACCATGTTTTTAAAAATTTATTAATTTATTTTTTTCACTGTCCTAGAATAAAGTGCAATTGCACCTCCACTACATTAGGGGGCAGCAGAGTGTGAGCAGGGAGCATACAGCACAGAGTATGAGTATGAAGTGTAGACACCAAGTGTAGCAGACCCTCAAGTGACACCATTGGTTAACAACAAGCAGCCAGGAAAAAGACGAGTGGTGATGACCCCCCCCTAAAAAAAGAAGAAAAAATGTTTCTGTAAGTCAGTTGTTCTCAAATAGTGGGTCAAGGGGGGGCGAGTTAGACCTCGGGGAACATGCTTTTTTATTTTATTTTTTTACTGTCCTAGAATAAAGTGCAATTGCACCTCCACTACAATAGGGGGCAGCAGAGTGTGAGCAGGGAGCATACAGCACAGAGTATGAGTATGAAGTGTAGACACCAAGTGACACCATGAAAACATATTTAACAGGGATGAGAAGACAGGCGGAGAGAGACGGAGATAAAGAGACAAACGAAAGTCTCCCAAAGCTAAGACGAGGAAATATGACGAAGCGTCTGTAGCGCTTGGTTCACTGTGAAAGACCGGTGTGTTACTGAGTCTGAAATGTTGGAGACAGAGAAATTAAAGGCATTACACCACAATCACTGATAAGACCATTTATGTAGTTTTATTTTTCAGTATCATATGGTTTGACATGGTCAGTCAAGAAATGAATTTCGTTAAAACGCTGGGTCACCCTCCAACAGTGAGACAAGGAGGAGGAACAAATAATAATAAAAGCCAAATGAAGCAAGAGAAAAGGAAGACGGAGACAGTAAGCCGCGGGGGGTTGGGTAAACTATCATCACCCCTGATTCAGGCCCAGTAATGAGGCTCTTTTCAGCGTGATAACTTCCTGCTACTGATGCGTGCTGATAGAGCCACGCTACCTGAATGCTGTCGGCCCCGGCCAATCAAAACCATGCACCGCCTGCAGACAAAACAAGTGGCGCAATCACAACTCACCCGTCAGATAAGAAACAGATGTTAGTTACACTGGGGCACATGCACGATGCATGAAAACACACACTCAAACACGTTTTTCAGGTTTTTCTATAGCATCCTGTCTCTATGGTTTGTTTGGAACCCGCTCCTCATTGTACCCATGACTTTTTTAAACATTCCTGATTGGTCACCATAATCATTATCTTGACTAAAATGCTCAATTATGTTTTTACTGTACACAGAAATCTGCTGTGGGACGGATGTTGTGGGAGGGTTGGATCTGCAAGGGACGAATTAAGGGAACTGGACTGAATGAGGGAGCAAAAGCAAAAAAAAGAAGAAAACCAAAAAAACAGGTCGAGTTCAATAAAACTAAAACTGAAGGATCTTCCAGGTCGGGGTATCTTCGTGGGGGGTGAGGCGGATGTTGGGCCCAAACAGCGTTGAGAACATCTCAAACTTTTACGGATCTGACTCGTTCCTGCAGGTTTTTAAAGCTTCCTCTGACCGGATCTGTCGATGTAAACCTGGGCGGCTTCAGGAGGACACATAACTATCCTACAAAAAAAACAATACGAACTGGCAGGAATCCTCTCGGCTCGGAGAGAGGAAGTCGATTGGCTCAGAAAACAAGTCTCTGTAAGAAACAGCCTTCAAGACATTTCCATTTTTATGCAGCATCCTACAGCCTGGTCCCACTGGGAGGGGGTTGGGGGGGGGGGGGTTGGATCCAGGTGCAATGCATCTTAAATGTGAGTTGATGACAGGTCTGTTCACGACAGGCTGGTTTCACGTAATCCAGCACATGTGTCCAGTGGAGGAACTCCTGTTAAAGGCCATGTACACGAACGTCTCTGTGAGATAGATTCAGCGCGTTGAGAGATTAGTTTCTGAAGTTTAACTCTTTATGTGGCTACGACCAGGATCTGCTTTTTCTTCATCTTCGTCTCAACAAGTGAAAATATCTTGTTTTTCATATAATCAGTTCAATATGGAGCAGAATTATCTTATTTTTTATCGGTTTCCAGTGGCTTGAGTCAATTTCATCTATTTATCTGACTTAAATCAAAGATAAAAAAATGTCCATAAGCTAAATTATCTGCCAATGAAATAAGATAATTCTACTCTAATAATAATAATATAATAAATATTTCCACCTGTTAAGATTTCTTTTATTTTGGCAGTACAGAAAAAAACTGGAAAAACAAGTCAAACTATTATCAGACTAGAAGAGTGATGTATATATATATATATATAAAACAAAAAAACGTATTCACATCGCTTGTATTCAGAAACTGTACGAATTGGTGCCTTTTAAATGAGCAGTCAGGTTTGCCTAGGGGTTGAGATGTCACAACTGTACAGCCATTCGAATCGGCCAATCAGAGGAGAGGCTTTTTTTTTAATAATAATGCGACAGACGAAAAATGATCTGATCTTTCTAGAGCTCCTTATGATTTGATTTAAGGACATAAATAAATGTTAAAGAGTCACAAAAATCATTTTTTTCTAAATCTGAAACAGACCGATTTCTCAACAAAGAAGATGAAATTAGTCAAATAACAAGAAAAACTCATTATATGTGTATTAAATCAATCTGATTAAAATGTCAAATCCACAATTTTTAGACATTGCTCCCACTTTTCTGAATAAACATGAATATGACATGAATATGTTTAAAATCACATTACATTACGACCATATTGGCCAGGTGTTTTTAAATATATACTTGCTATGTTGTATTAAACACTAATATTTTTTTGCACATGAGTATAAACCCCTTTGTGTTTCCTCATAAATACATATCTCATCAGGGATAATCAAACACAGGAAAAGTGCTGTTATATAGGTTTTATAAGCAGCAACATTTCAGTCGTGCAGATTCTCAGCAACAACGAGGGAAACAGCGATCTGAACCGTTTAAGTGATGAGGGCCTTATCTCCAGGAGGAGCTCAGTTACCATCTCTACGCCCAGATCTGCTCCAGCAGCACAGCTGGAAACCTCTGGAGGTTTGTTACTGTGTGTGTGTGTGTGTGTGTGTGTGTGTGTGTGTGTTTGATGATTAAATAAGGGAGTCAGCAGAGATATACTTTTACTGAACACACGGAACGAGGCTCTAAACTCACGCCTTGGAGAACTCCAAGTAGGTCAATGGCGGCACACCTGCGGTTTTATTCTCGTATTTCGTTTCATTTTAGATTCGTTCCGTGGATTATCCTCCACAGCGGCGACGGGCTGGGACCGGTGGGCGTCGCCCCAGGTCGCCGTTCCACGGACCATGTGGAGTTACTCAACATTGAACCCGATGTAATTATAGGCGTCAAAACGCGTGTTAATTGCCCAACAATCACGTAATTGTGTGTTTGAACCAGATGTGTGCATGTCACGGTTTGAAGTCCATAAAGTCGGACAGATGGCTGTCGAGGATGTGATGAAATTCGACCCTTTTTTAATGTGTGTGTGTGTGTGTGTGTGTGTGTGTGTGTGTGTGTGTGTTTACCATCGTTTGAGGTGTTCCATGAGGTGGCGGCTAGAACACTGGGGTCTTGGGGAAACTCAGACCCTGTAAACAGAGAATAGAGAGCAGGACATTAGCATGTTTCTGAGTTTTGATTAAACAAATAAATAAAATACATGGAGCCTGATGGTCCATTTGCTGAAGTGTTACCCAACAACAGAAAATCCGTAAACATCCAGAAACCGGAATTTCTTTCGGATCATTACCAAAATGTTATCATTTGTTCGTTGTACCTTTCTTAACATTTGCTGAAAGTTTGATGAAAATCCACCTAGAACTTTTTAAGTTATCTTGCTGACAAACAGACAAATGCTATCAAAAATATAATCTCCTTGGTGGAGGTGAAAAGGAATGAGTGATTTTTTAATTATACTAAGAGGAAGCCTCTTGTCTGTCAGACCTTCTGGACCTACAGAATCACATAAATTTAGAGTGACAACAATAGGGCTGAATGATTGTAGGGGAAAAAAACTGAATTGGTAGATATTTTTGATTTCATTCACAATTTTCTTCAAATCAAGTTTTAGTGCACAACAACATTAACAAGCATCACAGAAACTTACATTATACCATTAAAACAATGAACGTCACAACTCTAATGCAAGAATGAAAACTGAGGGAACTGATGTCAAATGTCACCCTATTTACTTCTACTAACCCAAAACATGCTAAACATAGACTACATAAAACAGCGGTTATTACAATAGAAGAACTAAAAAATTATCTATGTCTGAATTTATAGAGCAAAAAAAGTCTTTTAACTTAATAATATTTTTTATCTAAAATAGAAAGATTTTTCAGGCATGAACCAGTCAACAATATTCAGAAACTGTAGAAACTGTGCCTATAAATGAGCAGTCAGGATTGCCTAGGGGTTGTGATGTCACAACTATACAGCCATTAAAATCGGCCAATTTTATATTAATGAGAAAGACACAAAATGAGCTGAACTTTCTGAACCTCCTCGTTAGGAGAGATGTAAATAGTCATTGAGATGATTTAAAAATATAAATATATGTTAAAGAGTCACAAAAATCTACATTTTTCATCTTAAATACATGAATCATTAAGCCAATTCTTCTTTATATACGTATTAAATTAATCTCTTTCTTCGTAATGGAAAATACCCGACATGAACATCCTCGGATTTGCTGATTTTACTGTCTTAAACGCTCAAAGACATTTATTTTAAGTCTCGGTGAGAGGAAATCTTCTCTTTTTTTCTGCCGCCCTGATCACATTCACACCTGGAAGCCGCCCAGCACAAAGACTGCGGTCGTCCTGACGGGGGATTGAACCAACAACCTCCCGGTCGCGAGCTGGCTTTCTTTAACCTTTAAGGGCAAACCCCCCCGCCCATCCCTGTGGGTGCTGGAGCGGATCAAAGCCCTGGATGTAGTCTAGCGGAGAGCCTATCAGCGGGGCCATGTGGAGCTAATGCTGCGTTATTGCCAGCCGACGACAGAGCCCCCCCCCCAACCCTAACCCCATCACCTCAGCTTTTCATTAAGAGAGGAGGAGGACGAGAACGGGAAAAACGAGCAACGACCACAGGTCACAGGGGCGATTCCAATGAAAAGGTCTGTGGACTGACAAATACTCAACACACACACGTGTTATTACACCGTTATAATCAGCCTCAATGCTCAATTTAGCCTTTCCAGACCTAGTGTGTGTGTGTGTGTGTGTGTGTGTGTGTGTGTGTGTGTGTGTGTCAAAGCAGGCTGGGACAGTTTAACTTGATGAATGAACGAATGGCCGCCTGCCAACTTCAGACATGCACCCTACATTCACAAACACACGCAAAAAAGCATGTGCTCCGACACGACCGCACGAAAACAGATTCGTCCGCGAACCTTTCGCCGTATCTGTTTCGATACCAAAAAGCTGGAAACACAGCTCAATAAAGTTTAGTTTAGAGTTTACAACCCGACATAAACGTTTATTTTTTTCTTTTTTTATTCCATTCCGGTGTGTGTGGCATCCACAGCGACACTGAGAAGGTAAGAAAAGTCGAACCAGACCAGGCCTCACAGCGGGGGGTCGGCAGCTAATTGGGTGATAACGTGTTCCTTTACACGTGCTGCGTCAGGACGCTGACGGAGAGCCGTGTTAATGAGAAGCCTCTACACCTGTTAGCCGTGTGGGGGGGGGGGGGGGCTGGAAACAGGCTGGCAGCTTTACGACGTGAAGTCAAGACTCTGACAGCGACGTGGGGTCGATATAGAATCAGCTGTTTATTACCAGACGGGTATTCATTGACATGCATGGGGGGGGGGGGGCTTCTTCACGCCCCGGTTGTTAAAAACACACCCTGAAGTTCGTTTAAATGTCAAATCACACACTAACGGTGTGGTGCTAAATCTTGTACACGTCAAGGTCCACTAAACGGACACAAATTAGACCACAGACCCCCATTAGATTAAATTTTAACCCAGTTCCCATCATTTAGATTTTAGAGAAAGTGTATGAAACCCACGACAAAACATGTCATTGTGCAACTTATTGATGGACATCGGATTCAAATAACTAAAATAATTAATATATTTTTATAATTAAAATAACTAGATACCCTGAACTTTTTAAGGGTCTAAATATGGACTAATGTGTACTTTATTAAGGTTTAAACATGCTCTAATGTGCACTTTATTAGGGTCTGAATAGGCACTAATGTGCACTTTATTAAGGTCTGAATATGCACTAATGTGCACTTTATTAAGGTCTAAACATGCTCTAATGTGCACTTTATTAAGGTCTGAATATGCACTAATGTGCACTTTATTAAGGTCTAAACATGCTCTAATGTGCACTTTTTTAAGGTCTGAATATGCACTAACGTGCACTTTATTAAGGTTTAAACATGCTCTAATGTGCACTTTATTAGGGTCTGAATATGCACTAATGTGCACTTTATAAAGGTCTGAATATGCACTAACGTGCACTTTATTAAGGTCTAAACATGCTCTAATGTGCACTTTTTTAAGGTCTGAATATGCACTAACGTGCACTTTATTAAGGTCTAAACATGCTCTAATGTGCACTTTATTAAGGTCTAAACATGCACTAATGTGCACTTTTAAATGTCTGAATATGCACTAAATTGTCCTTTTGAAGGTTGAAATATGCAGTAAATTGCCCTTTGGGGCGGTGTACACACACATACTCCTGATTCCCCAGTTTTTGCTCCAAATATTTTGAGCCAAAACTGCATCTCACAGACCCAGTTTGGATTATCTGGTGTTGACATGGTGTTAAAATTCAGTAGAACACTGAAAATATCATCGACTTCTGGCTGTGAGAACCTACCCAGGGAATTATCTCCTTCTTATATCCATATCTCTGTGTTCTTCAACAAATCTGATCAATAATCCCAACTGCAAACTAACTTGACTCCAGTAAGTTTAGATAATGAACAATTCAAATGTATTATACGTTAAATACATTGTTAGAGCACCTATGCACGCCACTGCTGGTTTCCATCTTTTCATCGTATCTTCTCACTAGGTCGTTGCTCTCTTGAGTAAATCTTCATCCTCTGCTTTCACATGCCCCGAGCTTTTGTTCCTGGAGGCGTATTATAGGGAGTCTGGGCCCCAAGGTGAGTCTAAATTTACTTAATGTTCTGGGTTGAGGGTTAAAGAGGCCACGAGCTCCGCGGTTGACAAAGGACAGAGGAGAAGGGATGTCGCAGATCACTAGCTGCACTAACAGCCGGCTGCCCTGCACAAAAAATGGCTTTTTATTGAGAGTTCTGCACAAACGTCGCCTTTGTGGTCAAACTCCTTCAGAGCCGTAGGAATAAATTCATCCAAAGAGTCAAGTGAGATCACTTGTCTCAGAGATGCACTAAAAAGATTAAAATATTCAGTGTAATTTATTGAAGCTCATAACTTTACAGTTGATAAGAACCATTTGTCTGAGTAATAAAACTTGTCTGTGTCCCAATACAACTGTAAATATAATTATGAATTTCATTACATAACACCTTTGCATCCAAAATACACATTCAGACGTATTTCATTTTAATAAAAAATGTGTGTAATTTGCTGCTAAAATCTTGATATGGATTAAAACTATTGAATCCCTATACTTGATGCATGTTTTTTTGGGGTTCTTTGACCTTAATAATGAACAGTTGCACACCAACATTGTTAATATAGGTATAAGAAAAATAAGAAAATGTGGGTTTTAGTGTGAGGCACTTTCACACTCAATGAATAAATTCACTAAAGTTACTTGAGCTCATAAATTGTGACGTGTAAATAAACATACATATAAAATACAGTTGATAAGAAACATTTTTCTTAGTAATAAAACTTGTCTTTGTGTCCCAATACAACTGTAAATATAGCTGTAAATTTTCATTACATAACATCTTTGCATCCAAAAAACACATTCAATTGTTATTTCCTTTAAAAATTCAGTTTTTTTTACCATAGAAAAAATTGTGTAATTTGCTGCTAAAATCTTGATATAGATGAAAAAAAATGATTTTTTAGGCTTGATACCTGTTGATTTGGATTCTTTGAGCTTAATAATAATCAGTTACATAAGAGAATAAGTACATATATGAGCTTTATTGTATTTTTCCCAGGTATTTTGACAAAAATAAGTATATCCCTGATACAAAGGCTGGGCCGACTCATCTATTTGGATGAATTCATTTCTAAGGGCTTAATGTTCTTTTACACCAAAGTACACATTTGTGAATTAAAATTACATATAAAATACTGTTGATAAGAAACATTTGTCTTATGAAACTCAGTAATAAAACTTGTCATTGTGTCCCAATACAACTTTAAATGTAGTTGTGAATTTTCATTAGATAACACTTTATATTATATATATACATATATGGGGAAATGATTACACAAATAAATTCATTTTATTAATATTTAAAGTTATAATTAGAAATGGACATTTACTGGCATATTCACTTATTTACAAAGTCTTTTTTATATATTATAGATCATGGCAGTTTCAGTCTATAATTTTGGTCTTTCTGTTATAAAACACAATATCTAAAAGCAAAAATCGTATAAGATGAGGTCTGTGGTTTACTTGTTGTGAGTTTTTGCTTTAACAAAGTGTGAAACTCATGACTCTGACATATTTTCTCTTTGGGTTTGGAAGCAGGAAACGGGTCTATTTTCTTTTTTTTACTTATTTTTTATGTTTTTGGAAGGACCCCCAAACCAACGAATGCAGATGCACAGCCATAAACGCACATTCTGTACGACGTTCATTAAACATTCCAGACGTAAACCCATGAAAAGCCGTTTAAGCGCTTTTTGGAGCCGAGGTTTTCGAAGTGGGCGGCATCGGGGGGGGGGCGCGGCTAATGGAAGCGAAAACATATCACACCGGTTATTACGTTAGTTATCGAAAAAAGATCACGTAGAATAACCGAAATGTGCTCGATTTGTGTAGGAGATACTTCAGACGGAGGCCTAGCGTAGTTTTGTTGTTTTTCATACTTTCCCAGAGTCAGAAACTAATAAATACCTCAGGACGGATCTTTGCTTTTTTTTTTCCTTATGTATTCGGTGCAGACTGAAGTTATGTTAAACAGCAATATTAAGCTATCTTGGCTCAGTCGCTGAGTATCTATGGGATCAAATAACATAATCATGATCCCATAGGCATCCAGGAATTCTGCGAGGTAAGCTAAAGGGTTGGGAGGGGGGCCCAGTCTCAGACCCTGAAAGCCGCTGCTCTACGGGACTTGTCATGACAATATATTAATACATTCTAAATGATGAACCGTGTTTCCTCTGGAGTTTATCTGGAAGCTGATCTCAACATCCCGATGTGAACTGACAACCACGGTTTATTTTTTTCCCTTCTGCTTTTTACGGCCAAGACATCTGTGAGTTTGCCTCAAACTGCCAATAATGCACATTACATCCAAACTGGAGTTAGCTTTGCATATGAAAAACCTTCTCCTTTCTGTCCCTTCATGTGTGAGAGGTTCTCGCCTTCAGGTGCTGCACAGCCCGAAAATCCCCATTTAATGAAATTTGTCATCGAGCTGAATCGGTTCATCGTTGGTCCCACATCCTTCTCACGCCGCCTTTTTAGCCGCTTGTCTACCATTTCATATCACTTTATATTTCATCAGCCACGAGTCAGCTTCCCACGTCTGATACCATCTCTCACTAGAGGGTTTAAAAAAAAAAAATATTACGATGACGATTATCTGAAACCCTGCAAAGAAAAAGCAATAACCTAGATCCCGTCGCCACGCACATATTTCCATAGCATGTCAGTAGCCGTACTTTAAACTTACTAAGACGCCATTTTTTTGGTATATAAGCAAAAAAAGAAGCTTGCTTTTTTCTGTATAGTGTAACAACCTGGTCATGTAATGTTATATGTGTTTATCCAGATTCTGTTCTGTTAGGTGATGGTGCTGGGATTTCTTGGGGGTCTTGTGAGTATTAAACCTCTGTTAGAATGCAGCAGCTAAAACCAGCTAACGTCTAAGTTTGTGTTTTTTTTTAGAGATGTTACGATGCTTTCGTTATGTTGGCTGCACGATCAGTGCAGAAAGAAATGGTACAGAAGAGATTTGAATTGTAATGAAAGCGCTGGGAAGCAACATGAGGAGGAGCCGTGATATGGAGATAGATGCAAAATATAACTGTGATACACAAGTTTATGGGATTTTAACATATTTTTTAAGGACTTGTTTGTGGCATTAACAAATTTATTATACCTCCACTGTGGTTTTCCTCCGAGAGGCCACAACGAAGAGCAATAACCTGGATCACAACGCCGCACACATATTTCCATAGCATGTCAGTAGCTAAATTTTAATTTTCTCACTGTTTCCTGTATAGTGTAACAACCTAGTTATTGTTATATGTGTTTATAAATGAATGAATTAAATAAATTAATAAATTAATAATGAATGAATTAAATAAATGAGTTTAGGCCGAGATTAGGTTTTGTGAGGTGATAGTGCTGGGATTTCCTGAGTAAAAACTGTGTTAGAATGAGGAATAAAGTAGCAGCTAAACCAGCTAACGTCTTAGAGTGTTGTGTTTTTTAGAGGTGTAACGAAGCTTTCATTACATCGGCTGCACGATAGAAACAGGATAAAAGAGATTTGAATTGTAATGAAAGCGCCGGGAAGCAACATGGGCAGGAGCTGTGATATGGAGCTTTACACTGGAACAAAAGAGCTGCTGCAAAATATTACTGTGATACACAAGTCTATGGGATTTTAACTTTTTTTTTTTTTAATTTGTTTGTGGCATTAACACATTTATTATACCTCTAATGTATACTATATTTTATATATTATACCTTTATTTTATATATTATACCTAATAACCTGGATTTCCATAGCATGTCAGTATCAGTATGTTATAATTTAGATGCCATTTTTTTGGTGAAGCAGTGAACACCCCCCCAAAAAACTAAAAGCTGGACGTTCGACAGCCTTTATTATAGTATCACGTTCCCCCTCTCGGCTGATTTGGCGTACCTCATGAAAGTTTCTTCAACCTTTTCTGTGTTCCCCATGCCACTCATTCGCCACCCGAGTGGCAAAATATACAGAGAATTGGTTTACACGAAGGTGCCTTTGAGAAGGCCGGACGCATAAATACTTCACGACGCCGCACTCTGATCCGCGTCCAGCTGTACTCGATGATAAAAATCGTACTTAACCTACGTACAGCTCCGAGAGCTTGACAGCAGCACATGGGTAATTAGTGCAGAACTTCAAATGTTCGGCATGGGAACGAGGGAAAGTAAGAGAGAAGAAAGAAAAAAAAGAGGGTGAAGCTCGACCAAATCAGAAATGTTGAATGTGAGCGGTTGTGCACAGCGACTAATAAGCTGTTTATATGGTCTGGGGGGCTGTGTTTGGAGCCAGGGTGGTTGGTGTGGTGGGGGAAGACTGATGTATGAGCTCCACCGCTCTGTTATTAAGGCCTCTCCCAAGGTCCTCTCCCAGCTTTATTAGCTGGAAAACTGACCCAAGTCAGGGGTAATCTGGAAGTACAGCAAACCCACCACTTTTACAGCGCCGCGCTGTCACATTTACGTCTTAAAGAGGTGAAAGACGGATACGAGGGGGGGGGGGGTAAGAAAAAAAAGTCAAGAACTCTGGACATTTCCTTCTCAAATCCGTCTTTATTGGAGCTCGCTTTCCGAAAAAAAATGTCCACGTCTCCAGCGTTTTGACTAAACCGCCGTCTCCCCTCACCACTCTAATGCATGTTTACCTAAAGGAAGTAGTTAAAAATTTTTATGCAAACATCTGCTCCCCCTCCATAGGCCCTAATGTACAGTTACAGAAAACCAGGAGTGGGATTCAAGTGGCCGAAGCTGCCCCAGTTTATTTAATGAATTATCAGCACAATTACGCTCGAGTTTGGGAAGAGGAGCGGAAAGCGCTTTGGTTAGAAAAAAAAAAAAAGGATTTTGAGGGAATGCCAGAAAAAAAAAGTGCCAGAGAAGAAAAAGTGGGAGAGGACGGTGAAGAATCGGGAGATAAATGGAAGGGAAAGAAGACATGGAAAATCTGAGCGAACAGAAACCCTCGTAATAACCCCCCCCAGGGTGACGGCGATCATTAAAAAGCTGCTTTTTAAGAAGAAATGGGCTCTGGTCCCGTCCGTCGGCCAGAAACAGGCTTGTGTTGGCTGCAGGTTTTATTAACTGTCATTGTGTGAGATGGGAATAACCGTTAAACCAGTCATACATGGACATGGAGGCAGGAGAGAGATGGAGGAGACTGATAAAGGCCTGAAAACACAACTACTGCACGAACAAGAGGTTCAAGTACGGAAAATTGTGCATTTGTTAACAATATCCTAACTGTTTAGTATGGTTTTCTCTTCTATATAAACTGACCCGCCTGGCTTCTTAGTGAAGAACCTGTAGGAAGTAAGTATTCCTTTAGAAAAGTGGAAGTTTAAGTAGATTTTTTAATTGGTGCATTGGGTAAGACATGGACATACATTGACAAAAAAATAAATTTATGTTGAAATCTAGTCTTAATCTACAAATCACTTTTCCTACTTTTTAAACGAGTTTAGGCCCAGACTCTGTTCGGTTAGATGATAGTGCTGGGATTTCCAGATTAAAAACTGTGTTAGAATGAGGAATAAAGTAGCAGCTAAACCAGCTAACATCTTAGTGTGTGTAGGCACAATAGAAACAGGACAGAAAAGATTTGAATTGTAATGAAAGTGCCGGGAAGCAACATGGGCAGGAGCTGTGATATGGAGATTTACACTGGAACTGAAGAGCTGCTGCAAAATATAACTGTGACACACAAGTCTATGGGATTTTAACTATACTTTATGTATTATACCTTTATTGTAGCTCTACCCCTACACCACCACAGCAGGCCAGGGATTTTTTTTTAACTTTTAACGATAATGTTTTGAGTATCCTTTCAAAAACTTTTACAAAAAATAAAGATGCACCATCGAGACGTGTGCTGCTTCATCCTAAAAGCTGAGGTTGATCCGACAAACAGAGAGATTGAAGAGGAACAGACTCACAGACGCTGTTTTTATAGATTTTAGACTCAACCACAACCCAACTTGGCATAAATACAACCTGAAAAACAAGGAATGACGGCGAAACTAAAAACCAGAATTGTATTAAAATGACATGACTCTTTAAAACGTGTGTGTGTAGCGGCACCTGCATGCATGCGTGCATATGTGTGTGTGTGTGTGTGTGTGTGTGTGCAGGTGTTTGTGCTCAGGCTCAACTGGAGCGTACAGAGGAATAAAAGCCGGCTGAGTGTTCACCTGAGGACCATCATGGACCAGAGAACACAGGAACCACGACAGCCCACATGGCCTCAGCAAGTCCTGCTGTGCAACTATAGGACCACACAAGACTCGTCTGGACCCGAATAGACAAGAGAAAATAAAATAAAAATTGGGCTTGAGTTGCATTAGCTCTGACATGAAAAAAGGTATAGTTGAAAAACGTCCAAAAATCACACTGAGCTGAGCAGAGGATGTTTTCTGCACCTTATACGACACGTTTTCGGATGTTTGATCTCGTGTTTTCCATAAATTTTAATGGAAAGGTCCAACATGCTAAAAGTCTTTTTCAGATCCACTGGAAAAAAAAAACGTTTTGTTGAAATCACTTAATTCCATTAGGTGAAGTGGCTGCACAAAATGAATTTACTCTAAATATGTTTTTTTAATGGACTTCATTTAATTTTGCAAGACATTTCTACCTAAACACATTAGGGTGGAATTACTTCTACTGCTTATTTTTAGTACTAAAGACTGTAATGAATGTAAATTCAGTCAATGTTAATTTCTACATATTTAAGTCAAATTACAACTTTTTGCTGTTTTCTGTAAATAAAACATTCAGACAACGAACTAAACCAAATGTTTTACTTGTTTGCACATTCAGTTACAGTTAGACAATACACTTATGAATGAATTGAAACTCCTTTACATGGGGTCAGAATCTTTTTTCAGTCTATTAACATGATCAGAGTGATGCTTATTTATTTTCATGGAGCTTCTATTTTGCTCTAAATCTGTATCTTTCACCATTATTTCTCGTGCATATTTTTCCCTACTGCAGCTTCAGCGTTCTTCCTCGTACTCGTGAGCACGAGGAACATCTGTTCTCTGATTTTCGGCTCCGCTCCTGGATATATTTTTTTTTGTGTGCAATAAACTCAGTCGAATTCCAATAATGCTGCTGCTGCAGCGTCGACCGATGAATCGACCTCTGACTCCTCGTGAGTGAGTCCTCTTTCCATCAGAGCGTCCCACACGGCCGGTTACTGCTTAATCAGGTTCTTCCACCCCCGGCCCCCAGGGCTTTATTAAATGTACTTCCCTTACTTCCTTTATGGCTTTTGGAGGAGAAAAAAAAGGACAGTTTTACTACAATAGGAACATAAAAAAGTTGTATATTAGCCTCCTGTTGGTCACCTTCATGTCAGAGGAGCAGCAGTCGGGTGGATCAGCAAATAAAAGTATGTTTTTAGATATTTTTATTTATATAATTATGACATTGCATCCTTAAACTGAACTGGCAAAGTCATATTTGTGGCATTAGAGTACATGCATGATGATATGTTTGGCTTTTAAGTGGCCTTCTACTGTGTTAACTTGCATTTTTACGTTTACTGGTACTCCCATACAGTTTCTTTTAAAGGGACAGACAATATTAATGAACATCATTAGGACTGCTGGATTCTTGGCAGGTAACCAGCTGATATGCCATTAAAACATATCATTATTTACACAAAGGATGAAAGTGCACAATAAAAAACAGATAAAAGCCGGACTAGGAGCTTTATGGGGGAAAGAATTACTGAATGTTAACGTGAACTCAATAAATCGTGCTCTCCAAATTGACGGGCCACGCTCTTGAATAAAGATAAAAGGATAAAAGGCCCCGTCTATGTTCTGGAGACACAGACTCGTATTATCCACTTATTTCAGTGACACTGTTTGGCTTTTTGTGGGAGCGACCATACTGATTTGTCTGACGTTTGGAAATGCATGTTTTCTGAAATAGCTTCTCGGGTAGGAAACAGCGATCAATATTTACTTAGCTGCACCACTGACACTGAATCTGGACTCAGAACCAGTCGTATTTTTTGACTGCTGCGACTTCAGAGGAAACCAGAGCAGGCCAGGAATAAGCCGAACCCGGCGGGGTGCTGAGGAGGTTCCTTTAAAGTCCTAAAGCCGCTTGTCACTTCAGTGAAAACCGTGACACAGCGATGGGTCCATGATGACAACTGTTACTACCCAGCATTCCTCAGTTCATGTTAGGCTGCAATGCTGTAAAAGGGATTTTGTAGAGGAAAACATAACAGAGGAACAAGGAGGGGTTATGCAGTGGTGTGGTTGGGGGGGCGGGGGGATGCACTATGGGAGCCAAAATGCATGTTAAAGTACTCCTTAGGAGCAAAAATGTGTGTTAAAGTGCCCTCTAGGAGACAAAGTTATGCTAAAGTGCCCTCTTGAAGCCAAAATGGATGTTAACGTACACTCTAGGAGCAAAAATGTGTGCTAAATGCCCCCTAGGAGCCACAAATATGTGCCCTTTAGGTGCCAAAACATGTACTAAAATGCCCTCTAGGAGCCAAAATTATGCTAAAGTGCCCTCTAGGAGCCAAATTGTGTCATTAAATGCCCCTAGCAGCCAAAAAATGTACTAAAGTGCCCTCTTGAAGCCAAAATGGATGTTAACCCTCTATGAGTTAAATGTGTGCTAAATTTCCCTCTAGGAGCCAAAATGTGCATTAAAGTGCCCTCTAGGAGCCAAATTGTGTGCTTAAGTGCCCCCTAGGAGCCACAATTAAGCTGAAGTTCCCTTTTAATGCCAAAACATGTACTAAAGTACCCTCTAGGAGCCAGAACATGTACTAAATTGTCCTCTTGGAGCCAAAATGTGTGCTAAAGTACCCTCTAGGAGCCAGATTGTGTCATTTAATGCCCCTAAGGAGCCAAAACTATGGTAAGGTGCCCTCTAGGAGCCAAAACATGGACTAAATTGTCCTCTAGGAGCCAAAATGTGTGCTTAAGTACCCTCTTGGGGGCCAAAACTTGTGCTGAAGTGCCCTTCAGGAGCCAAAACATGCCCTTTTCCCCTCCGTTTTTGCCCCTACCCTTCAAAAACTCACTGACACAGAGCGTCTACTACACTACGCTCTTGTATGTTTTTTGAAGGAAGGAAACCTGAGATTGTCAAGGATACAGACACAAACACACAGCATGCAAACATCACACAGCGAAGGCTGCAATTTTCGGATTAACTTGTCCGATTTGATGTACAATGAAGGCAACATCACCCCCGTTTCCATCGCCCCTGAAGACTTGGCCACGTGTTACGAATGAATTGAGCTACAGTCGGTCCAACACATTTGTCTGGTTTCATCCTGACAGGAACCCCGCTCTCCGAGTGGCTCCACGCTGTGCCGCTGGCTTTGCAGACGTTCAAGCCTGGCCCCGTTTGGCCCTAAAAGGCCTCCGTTTGGCCTCGGAGGCTTAGCGGGATAAATGCACAAGCCCCCGCTGTCTCTGCGAGGCTCTGCAATGGAAAGCAGGCTGATGTAAAGGGCCTGGTTAGCCCATTTTGGGTGAGGCTCCCCGAAGGCTCCAGTTACCAGCGGTGTAAGCGGACTACTGAGGAATGTGCACAAGCATGTTACCACCTACTGTGCTGCTCGTCTGTTTCACCTGACAGGTCCAGTACAAGCGTGTGTGTGTGTGTGTGTGTGTGTGTACACAAGTGTGTGTGCATGCTCTGCTTTCTGGAAAACCCAATAGTTTCCGAGCAGAAAGACAGTGCCCTGAGACCTTGACTTAATCTGGAGAGGTCTGTCCTGTCTGTTCAACTGTCATTGGAATGTGAATGGAGTCATCACACCTGTGTGCTAGTGTGTCACCATCTTGCCGAGGATGCGTGCTGTGCAGAAAGAGCATAATATTTCATCATGTGAACATGGCGCAAGATGGTCCAAGCCTTCGTGGGCCTCTGGTCAAATGTGGAATGCCAAGGTCGCTTTTGGTGTGTGACTTTTCTCTCAATAGTGTATCAAGTGTGGCAAATGTGTTCATGGTCTGAATATGACATATGCCGTGTTACATGCCTGCCTGTGCATGTATGATGGGCAACAACAGTGTGTGTGTGGTTGTGTGTGTGTGAGTGTACTCAGGTGCAGCCAAGAACACGTACACGCTATGAGTTTCACGGCCAACCATTCCCAGATTCCGCCAAGATGATAAATTCGAGAGGAGAGAAAGCCCCCCCCCTCCTTTGTAGATAAAATCTGGGAACGCCGGGATAATGCCTCTGGATCGCAAACGTGACTTGGATTTAGACGTCATGTGACTACAGCTGAGCTGGATGGCATTCCAGAAACCATTCTCTACGTCCGTCAGTATTTCCTCACTCGCCTGGTCTGCGGGACATATGACTGAACGTGTTGAACGGACGAAATTAAATCAATGAGGGTTATTTAGAACCGCTGATGAATCACAGAGCCAGACCATTTCAAGGATGTTATGAATGACACAGTGATAATGTGATTTTGTGTAATTTGGAGAACATCGGCATTATTATCCACGATGCTGTTGGTCTGTCTCCCATCCGGCCGCTGGTTTGATTCTAATTAATAATGAATGACACACACGCTCATCCAGTAATGCAATTTGGTGAACATCTGTATTTCCAAATACAATTTACTATAGATGAAGCCTCATTCATATTAATAAAATACATTTCCATGGTCTTTATTGTAATGTTTAGGAATTGTCCAGTAATACTTCTCACAGAGACCATAGTGAGCCACTGTAGTGCTAAGTTTATACGAAATATGAGCTAACCTTTTAGATTACTTAAATGGGTTTAGTTGATATATTACCTGTTTTGGAAATGTAGTCAGGGGTGTTAATGATGCAAGGCTGCAGATTGAACAATTAATTAAGTATGGGGGTCTCACATCACACAGAAATTACACCACTTTTCTAGGTTTGTCCTACATTAAACCTAGAAGATCACATCCATGTTCTAGGGATTATACAACATTGAACCTAGAAGACAACGCAAATTTTCTAGGTACTGTCCAACAATGAACCTAGAACACCAATATTCTAAGTCAGGGGTGTCCAATCCTGGTCCTGGAGGGCCAGTGTGGGTGCAGGTTTTTGTTCTAACCAGGCCTTAACACACCTGATTCTACTAATTAACCACTTCCGAATGACCTTCGTTAGTAGAATCCCCTGTTCTAAGTATTGTCCAACATTGAACCTAGAAATCACACAGATTCTAGTTGTTGTAAAAACATGGCGGTTCTTGGGGAAGGGGATCCTGCCTATATAGATAAAACCATCTCAATCCAAGGTAATAGAAAACCTCACAATTCTTATTTTGATAAACTAAAACATACCTCTGAAAACTATATTCCACTCCTGCTAGGTTTGTTCCACTATAGCTTGACACATTGGGCCTTTATGCTTTAAATGTTTTCCACCACCTACTCCTTCGTTTAACCAGCTGTGATCAGCAAATTTTCACTTTACTGCCACTGTGCTAATTTGAACTGATTTACCTGACAGCTACTGCTGGCTTCTGGCTGCACGGATCCACTGTGCTGAATGATTCTGGGAAAACTGGGCGTGAGACATCGTGTCTCCATCAACTCGTAAGACTTAGTCAGCTCTCAGGGGCTGAGTCTGGGAGAGACTCAGCCACAAGAAATGTGAATCCGGGCCAAAGAGAAAGTTAAAGAGTGGGACAAAGGAAGAAGCTGAGATAGAGATAGAACAAGTAGAGAGAGAGGGGGGGAGGGAGAGAAGAGACAGATATACTGTAGACGCTGAGATAGACAGACATGAAAGAAAAGCCATGCTCGTTCCAGTAAAAACGTCCTGTGTTATTCTTAATCTCTGGTTTTTTCCAGCTCTATATTGGGCCGCCAGCAGCGAGAGTCTGAAGGCGAAACGCTTGAACCTTCCGAGGCCTTTTCCAGCACGCTTCCCTGTCAATCACGGCAAAGCTCCACGGGAACCTCTCCCCGTCCCGGGTTAGGAAAATAAGCACCGGCATTCCTCAGCTTGTTTAGAGGGAAAGGTAGCCGGCTAATGAGGAAGACAGGAGGGAGGATGAAGAGGAGGAGGAGGAGGAGGATGGGTGGTGGGGAGGAGAAAGAGAGAGAGCTGAAAACCCACGTCTACGTCCTGAACACGGGGAATCTGACGGCAGCGTTTCCACATAGGGAACCACACCACAACAATGGGTTTCACAGGCTTTTCCCGAAGTGATGGAATGTTGACGGAATTCATGCTAGACACATGCTTATGTGTGTGTGTGTGTGTGTGTGTGTTCAAGAATCAAGACGTATTGGCATGCACAAATGTGGAAAATTAAGTTTATATATATATATATACACATTTGCATCAGTCACGTTTCAATGCTATTTTAACTACATTCGATCAGATGTGTGAACAATTAATGCAACAAGAAACAAACCCATCATCAATTGTCTAACAATGATTAATGATTTATGCAGAACAAAAAGGTCATTTTAAGACTAAATACACAGTTCATAATCCATTTGATTGTCTCAAATTGTGTTTAGTGCAGCTTCTTTCCTCTCTACCATTTTACTTCTATCAAAACTGCCTAAAGGTAAATTAATGACTTGTGCAGATAGTGTTTTTGGACTCTAATGCTTGTTGTGATTGGACAGAGGCAGAAAGACAGGACGATGCAGCAGTGGAAGGAAAGTAAAGTTATGTAGAAAAATCTCAGTTTTTGGCCAGAAAAACGACTCGGGCAATTATGCTGCTAGGCTAACGATATACAGTCTTATTTTTGTTATTAATCTACTTTTCTTTATTTCTTCTGTGTTGCATTGAATCTGTAACTAGACTGATTTCACCTGCTGTTCTGTGACCTCTCGCATGTCGATTCTTAATGTTTTAAATAGCTCCTCCATGTTTCTACCGTAGCCCTGAATGGACAAACATGAATAGAAATCTGCAAACTCAACACTAGATGTTGCCATAAGCTTCACACTGTGTCTTCAATGCAAGTATAGTGTTGTATTTTGTACTTTTAGTTTAGTTTATATAGAAAAACAAGGAGTCTAATGCAAAGAAACGCCCAAAAGATGAAAATTAAAAAGGAAATTTAAATCTAATTCAAACAAGAAAAATCACAGATTTAGTCGAGAATGAAGTGAAATAATTAGGTAAAAGCTATAGCGTTATTATATATTAAGTAGGACTTTAGATCTAGTTTTGCTAAATAAAAACAAGAATTCCAAAGTAATGAACCTCTGTAAGTAAAAGAAAATGAACCCTTTAATTTTAAATTAATGAATAATGATGATGAACAGCATGTCTTGTATTGTGAGAATAAACCTGAGAGTCGTCTGTAAAGAATTGAAAGATTCAGCCAGCAAATGTGGACAGTGAACATATATTTATAGATAAATATGCAGAATTTAAGGAAATTAATTGGCAAAATGTTAAGTTTTCAACTAGAGGAACAGAGGTAGTGATTGATTAAAAGAAGTGGCTAAACTCGCAGATTCATTCTGTGTAATGAATGTTTTATTTAAATTAGTCCAGTAGGTGCTAGCACGCTGTAATAACAAAGATGATGGATGATGTATGAAGAGCATCCTGAAAAACAAAACCACATTTTGTTCTCCCCGATAGACTTCATCACGTTTATTATTGATGAGGTTAATACGCTCATGTCCATGAGAAACTCTCATCAATCAAAACCCGCAGGAATCCGGCGGATGGGACCTGGACTTTATCAACATATAACTGTTGACAGATCAGACTAAACTGGTTGAAGACCGAGTATTTTCATATCAGCACTCGCTCTAATGCAGCTTCACGTTGCAGGAAAAACCCAAAAGGAGCAGTTCTCTTTACACATGTGGACGGGTAATGTGCGGTTCAGGTGTTTCAGGCCAATAAACTTCTCCTAATGGAGGGGATTTGTCAAAAGGGATTCTCCTTTAAGGAATGCCCTAATAAACGAGGAACCAGATGGGCCAAAAGTATGTGTTTATGTGTGAGTACACGTGATGTTGTAGAAACAGACTCCCCCGGTTTCTGATTTCCCCCTTCGACGCATCCCATAACTTCAGAGGGGAAAAAAAAAAAAAGGACACCTGCTCCACATCTGCTTCAGTTTGGGGAAGACTGAGAAAAAAGAAAAAGAGAAGAGGCCGACCAAATGTGAGGGAAGAACAAAAGGGCAAGAATAAAATGAAGCAACAAGATGAAAACGGTGGTTGGAAAAAACACTGGGCAATTCCTTAAACTTTATAAATATAGTTTCTCATATCTGTAATAGGTGGGAAGTGAATGACTTGACTAGTCCAACCTGCAAACTGCAGAAACATTCATATAATCCATCAATAACAGTGTAGTTCAGTAGTTGCACAATGGAAAATCATCTTATTTTACTGTTTTGAAATGTTACCCAACGAGACTAGAAAATAAGACCTTTTTTCCCTTTTATTTTCAACTTGCATCATTTAAAGTGTCAGAGATTTGTCAGAGATGATTTACGACGCACGAGGCCTCACAGACGGTTGACAGCAAACAGGCCGAGGGTGGAACATCACGCCCCGTCTCGCTTTATTTCACCTCGTTTTCCCATCGGCTGCAACGTGCTGCTGCTGATGAAAACACAAACAGTGGTGTGTGTGGAGGGGGAAAAGTGTTAAAAACCTGCTAAAATGCCCTCTTGGAAACTAAAATGTGCTTAAATGCAGTGAAAGTGCTCTGTTGGGAGCTGAAACATGTTTTTTTTCATTTTGTTTGTTTTTGACTTGCATCATTTAAAGTGTCGTTTGTCAGCTTTATGATTTATGATGCACGAGCCTCACAGACGGGTGACAACGAACAGGCTGAGGGTGGAACATCACGCCCCGTCTCGCCTTATTTGACGTTGTTTTCCATCGGCTGAAACGTGCTGTTTACGATGAAAACACATCCACAAGAATGGTGGTGTACACAGAGGAGCGGGGAGACCCAATTATTAAAAAATATGTGCTAAAACACTCTCTTGGAAGTTGAAATTTGTGCTTGAATGGCCTCTAGGAGCCATAAAATGTACTAAAGTGGCCTATTGGAAGTCAAAATATGTGTATTCAACTGCCCTTAATGCATGTTAAAGTGTCCTCTTGGGATCTAAAAAGCATATTGAAGTGCCCTGTTGGGAACTAAAACCTATATTAAAGTGCTCACTTGGAAGCTTTAACAATATTAAAGCGCCCTCTTGGGAGTGATAACAGCTAATTAATACATGCTTTAGCTGGGAGCTGAAACATACATTAAAGTGCCCTGTTGGGAGCTAAAACACATATTAATGTGTCCTCTTGGGATTCAAATGTGTATTAAAGTGCCCTGTTGGGGGATAAAATATGCATTAAAGTGCCCTCTTGGAAGCTAAAACAATGTTAAAGTGGGACCTAAAGCCTGTATTAAAGTGCCCTTTTGGAAGTGATAACAGCTAATGTTTTAGCTGGGAGCTAAAGTGCCCTCTTGGGAGCTAAAATGTGCTAAAGTGCCCTTTTGGGAGCTAAAATGTGTATTTAAGTACCCTGTTGGGAGCTAAAACCATGTTAAAGTGTCCTTTTGGTAATATACTGTGTACTAAAGTGCCCTCTTTGGAGCTAAAACTATTTTAAAGTGCCTTCTTGGAAGTGATAACAGCTAATTATTACAGGTTTTAGCTGGGAGCTAAAGTGCCCTTTTGGGAGCTAAAATGTGTATTTAAGTGCCCTCTTGGGAGCTTTAACATGAAACAAAGTGTCCTGTTGTGGGATACAATATGTATTTAAGTGCCCTCTTGGGAGCTAAAACAAGTTAAAGTGCCCTCTTTGCATCTAAAATGTGCTAAAGTGCCCTGTTGGGAGCTAAAACCATGTTAAAGTGTCCTCTTGGTATTATAATGTGTATTAAAGTGCCCTCTTGGGGGCTAAAATGTGCTAAAGTGCCCTCTTGGCATCTTAAACATGCATTAAAGTGCCCTGTTGGGGGATAAAATATGTATTTAAGTGCCCTCTTGGGAGCTAAAACTATGTTAAAGGGCCCTTTTGGCATCTACAACATGCATTAAAGTGCCCTGTTTGGAGCTAAATCACATGGTAAAGTGGTCATTTATAATACATTTTAAACATGTCTAAAGTGCCCTTTTCAGTGGCAAAGACACTATTCATGTGGCTTTTCCCCCTTTTCACTCCTGCTACACCACCCAGACTCGTCTTTGTGGATTTTAAACAGACGGAGTGGAGGGACGTGTTTGTGGGGGTCTGTGGGGGGGGGATTTAGGAAGCCTGGGTTTTATTAGAGTGGGCGAACTACAGGAGGAAAAAAAAAGTCAGAGGACGACACGACGTCGTCTTCAAACGCACCCACAGCTTTGTTGTGATTTCCATGTCGTGCGGGGGCCGACTCGCCACGCCCCCCCGTGAGGCGTCGCCGCCTCGCTTCTCCAAACACGGTCTCACCTCACCTCACGTAAACCCAACGCATGAGGGGGGGGCACAGATCTATAGTATTACCTCATTTCCTGTCGGGAATCCCCCAGGTTACAGAGGTGGGCTGGATCCCGCCCCCTGCTATGCATCATGTTATTTCTGTGCCTGACCTTTGACCCCCCCCCCACCCTTCCCAGATGTTCTACCCTCTTCAGTTCTGGATAAAAGCCTTTGGAGTCTTGGATGATGCAGTAATCAGTTTATTTTATTTCATAGGAGAGGCAGAGATTCAATGGGATTCAAGATTAAAAAAAAATTGATAAGAAGGTTTTTACACGTATGAAAACATAGAGATAAGAAGCTGTGATCATTGTTATTACTGAGAAGGGAATAATAATAACACAGATTCTGAATTTAAAGTCTTACCACATACTGCAAAAAAAAATGTTATGTCTGCTTTTAAAGGAAGCTGTGGTGGAGAATTAAAGAAAATAGAACAATGAACAAAGACACTGTGTGTGTTAACGTAGGTAAAGAGACATTCACAGGTTCTAAAAAACAAAAAAAGAGGTAATTTAATATTGAATATTTGTTTTACTGGGAGCTGTAATAGGAGTGATGCTAAAAATGTTCAGGATTTATTGTTAAAAGTCAGTTTAACCAGTTTATTAGAAATAATGAAGCATGAAGCAGCTTCTCAGATTACGACAGGAAGCATCTGATTTGTAATAATAATTAAAAAATAACCTGCAGAAACCATGTTTAGTCATTTTAATTTTTTCATAAAAGACAATCTTGTAGCTGTCAGTAAAAATACTAATAAATATTTAGTGAATTACTTTAATATCTAAACTGACTTTACCTGGAGTTAAATTAAACTAATGTCAGTTTTTCATCACTTTCCCAGGTTCTTCTTTCCTGTTTTTTATTGAACGTAACTTCCTTTATTTCTTTATATTTGGCTGCAGTTTTATTGAACTTATAGATATGCACAGCACTTTATATTAAATTATTATTAAAGTATAACTTGTGAAATTTAGACTAAATTCCTATAAAACATTATAGTCTAAAGCCCTAGAATCATGTTTAGAGTTTCTTCTTGATTCATGAAAGAGATTAAATTTATCATTTTATCTTGACGGGGGCAAAAAATATATATAATAAAATGTCCATTGTCCTATAGGACCAGATGAGGCAGCATCGTCATGACATGATTTAGAGCAAAAACTGTCCAAAAATGACTTTACTAGGACGCTGATATGCAACTCTGGTGCTTTTTAAGTCTCATTTTCATCTCTGACTCAAGCAAAAAAACAACAAAATTAAAAAGATAAATTGCAAAAGATGGGTCTGATATTTTTCCTGCTGATAAGACACAAATTGGTTTAACCCAAAAACAATCAACCTGGGATTTAATGACGATTTTCACAAGACTGCTGCAGGAATATTAGAAAAAAATATATGAGTTTGATGAAAACACGTCCACACAGAGATCAGTGGTTCTCAAATAGTGAAGCTCCGTCATGGGGGGCGCGTTTGACCTCGAGATTTTTTTTTTTACTGTCATAGAATAAAGTGCAGTTGCACCTCCACTCCATTAGGGGGCAGCAGAGTGTTCACAGGGAGCATACAGCACAGAGTATGAGTATGAAGTGTAGACACCAAGTGACACCATGAAAACATATTTAACAGGGATGAGAAGACAGGCGGAGAGAGACGGAGATAAAGAGACAAACGAAAGTCTCCCAAAGCTAAGACGAGGAAATATGACGAAGTGTCTGTAGCGCTTGGTTCACTGTGAAAGACCGGTGTGTTACTGAGTCTGAAATGTTGGAGACAAGGAAATTAAAGACATTACACCACAATCACTGATAAGACCATTTATGTAGTTTTATTTTTCAGTATCATATGGTTTGACATGGTCAGTCAAAAATGTTTAATTAAGGATTTTATTATATTTCTTAAATTCAGATGCACTTTAAATCTTTTCTGTTAGTTAATAAAGCTATTCTTTGTTGTAAGTTGGTCCATATTTCTTTCTTTTTTATTCTATTATACGTTAATAAGGACACAGTGTTATGCAGAGGTACTTATAACAATTTATAAACAAATTAGTCTATTTATAGTCATGGGGGGTGAGATGTTATTATCTTCCATGGGGGGGGCAACAGAAATTAATTGAGAAGCACTGATGTAGATGAACGCGTTAGAATCAGCAGCTTATTTTAGCCTTGATCAAAGCGTTCCACCAAAGTTTGCGTCGCTGCCATCGTAAATTGGGGACACATGCGGCCTTTAAAAAAAATCCATCTTTAGGTCAAAAAGCAGCGGCGAGATCAAACGCTCGAGAATTCCTCAAATAAAACAACAAGCGTGGGCAGAGATGAGGAGGAGGAGAAAAAAAAAACATATGGAAGACGTTCACGGCGCTATCGCATCGTCCTGCTGTGCACAACCTGCTTCTCTGTCTCTGTACAGTAGAGGTGGCGACGGGATGGATCACGCTGGAATAAACAATAAAAAAAAAAGAAGTTGAGAAATGGGCTGCGAGGCTACTGAGTGGTTCTGGGATCTGCAGATGACGAATGCGGCCGCGGAAATAGCTCGGATCAAAAGCTGCTGCCGAGCTGCTGAGAGCATGAAACTATTTGTCATGAGCGAGTTTTTGTTTTTTCAGGTTCCTTTCGAGCGTTTGATGACGCACGGCCGGTCCCGTCCCGTCGCTGCCGCTTTATTAGCGGCGTGAAACCCCACGTCCGAGGTGGAGGAAACCATTTAGGGGATAAACTCAGAGCCTGGCCCCGGGTTTAATGGGTTGATGGATGGGGAGAATCAGGCCGCGGAGCGAGGAGAAAACACAGAAACGACGGGAGAAAGAGCGCTAGGAAACATCTGAGAAAGTGCAGAGATAAAACCACGAAGAATCGTTCATCTGATCGACTTCACATTGTGGCACCAGGTTAAGTCCAATGTTAATTTCGGTGCAAAAACTGAAGTTTTAGCACTTTAAAATATCTTGTTTTTGGTCCAAATAATCCAATAATGAGTATAATTATGTGTTTTTTCTTGAATTTAGTCAATTTAATGTTGAAAATGACAAAAATCGTTAGACTTATTTACCTAAAATAAAATCAAATTGACTAGAAACAAGGTGAATTATCTGCCTGTGGATTAAGATAATTCTGTTCATTATTGGACTAATTGGACCAAAAACTTGATCATCACCATATTATACATCGTCTCAGAACTAAAATCTTTATTTTTTTCTGTAAATCTAGATAGATCTTCTCTATATAAATCACATCCATTTTGCTGCATTTTCACCAATCTACTTTTATTTTTCCACCAAGTTTGCTCAAGAGCATCTAAGATTCTTTCTAATATTCCGTTATTATTTTGATATTCAATTAATCTATCGTTTATTGAAACATGTTTGGTTTATTAAAGGATGTAAAATGTTGATCAGTGTTTCTCCAACCCAAAGATTATCAGTTTACTATAATAGAAGAATAAAGAGACATCAATTAAATGGCTGATTAATGTAATATTTGGCAGGTTTTTGTTCAAATGCTGTGAGCAGGGTTTATTTTACAAAAAATATCCTATGAATACTTTGTGGTATTTATCCAATAAGAAGCTGTGCAGCACCATCATCTACTAAATGAACAGCTCTCGGTATGTACGTCTGTTCTTTGCATATCTCCAGAAACATTCATCGGATCAACCTCAGATTTGTTGAGTGCGTGGACGAGGATCTGATGGAAGGCGACGGCAAGCACGAAGTCGATCGCACGGACGGTTCTCGAGAACGAATGATTAGATTCATACATGGATAAAACAGCAGGCCTGTTCTGAACAAGCTCTGCTTCATGTGTGAGTGTCTATGAGTGTGTGTGTGTGATTGTGTGTGTGTGTGTGTGTGTGTGTGTGTGTGTGTGTGTGTGTCTGCTGATAAGACACTGCAGTGTGTCAGACTCCACATCTGGTGGTGTCTGCCTATTATTATTATTATTATATAGAACGGAGCCTTTGAACTGAGCAGCCACTGCTGACAGTCACCAGACTGCAGCAGCTCTGGGTTTAAAACAAGAAAAGTAAAAAAGTAAAAAGACAGAGAGGTTATTTCATTCTAAGAGTTTCTGTGCTTTAAAGAAACGGCTCAACGTTAATTTATCTTCACACGACAGGAGGAGGAAAAATAAATATCTGTGTTAAAAATTATGTTAGAGACGGAGGAGGATGAAGAGGAGGAGGAGAGGGAAAATTAAAATAAATATCTCAGTGTTAAACATGAGATTAAGGAGGTGGAGGAGGAAGAGGAGGATGAAGACGAGGAGGAGAGAGGATGAAGAAGAGGAGGAGGAAGAGGAGGAGGATGAAGAGGAGGAGGAGAGAGGATGAAGAAGAGGAGGAGGAAGAGGAGGAGGATGAAGAGGAGGAGGAGGAGAAGGAAGAGGATGAGGAGGAGGAGGAGGATGAAGAGGAGGAGGAAGAAGAGGAAGAGAGAGGATGAAGAAGAGGAAGAGGAAGAGGAGGAGGGAGGAGGATGAAGATGAAGAGGAGAAAGAGGAGGAAGAGGAGGAGGATGAAGAGGAGGAGGAGGAGAAGGAAGAGGATGAGGAGGAGGAGGAGGATGAAGAGGAGGAGGAGAGAGGATGAAGAAGAGGAGGAGGAAGAGGAGGAGGAGGAGAAGGAAGAGGATGAGGAGGAGGAGGAGGATGAAGAGGAGGAGGAAGAGGAGGAAGAGAGAGGATGAAGAAGAGGAAGAGGAAGAGGAGGAGGGAGGATGAAGAGGAGGAGGATGAGGAAGAGGAAGAGGAGAAAGAGGAGGAAGAGAGAGGATGGAGGAGGAGGAAGAGGAGGAGGGGGGAGGATGAAGAAGAGGATGAGGAAGAGGAGGAGGATGAAGATGAAGAGGAGGAAGAGGAGGAAGAGGATCAAGAAGAGGAGGAAGAGGTTGAGGAGGATGAAGAAGAGGAGGAGAAAGAGGAGGAGGAGGAGGACGAGGAGGAGGATGAAGATGAAGAGGAGGACGAGGAAGAGGATGAGGAGGAAGAGGAGGAAGAGAAGTAGAAGGAAGAGAAGGAAGAGGATGAAGATTAAGAGGAGGAGGAGGAAAGGATGAGGAGGAAGAGGAATAGGGGGAAGAGGAAGAGGAGGAGGATGAAGATGAGGAGGAGGAGGAGGAGTTCTAGTGGATGGATGAAGAATCTGAGTGAGTCGTAGCTTCATGATTTGCAGACAGAGATGATTTAACGTTGACCTGTCGAATGATTCGTACGACGTCCTCGATGTGCAGATTGACGGTTTCCATGCCCCCCCCACTAACCCCCCCACTAACCTCCACTAACCCCCACTGAACCTGGAGCCACAGAGGAGGCTCTGGGCTCCTCCTGCAGCTTCTCTGACTCAGTCTGCTGATTTTTTATTTTACTGCCAGTAACAGTTCAGTGGAACTGAAGACTGATTTCAGAGGCGTGCTCTCTGTACTGACAAACTGTTTAAGAGGTTAAGCATCAGATACGTCGCTCCAAACCGCACACAGATCCACTAAGATGGAATTTTAAAGTGAGCTCCCCTTAATGTGCAGCCAGCACATTTTTTAAACATCAATGGAGGTCTTTGGCACCGACAAAAAAAATCAGCTCATTCATAATAATTTCAAATCCAGCTATGGAAGTGAGCTTTAAAGGTTTTAAGATGAATTCCTGATGCAAAGACAGAAAGACAAATGAGCAGAAACTACACATGATGCTTTAAGGCCTGTTTGGGAGAGAAGGAAATATACGGTGTAAAATCCTGTAGGTGTGTGTGTGTATGCTGCTATTTTACAGCCAAATTTGTACTGTAAAAGAATATAAAACAGTCAGTGTTTGATAAACTTATTATTGGTTGCAAGGTATTTTTTTTTTTAAAGTACATTTTGGGGTTTTGATAAACAGAAATATGTGTATGTAAAATGTGGCATTTTTCAATAATGTAAAATACCAAATAATTTAAGTAAATCACTTAGATTAAATCCTGACAAAAAAAATGTAAAAAAATATGGTAATTTACTCCAATTCTTGTATTAAACCAGTATAACTAGCATATAACTTACAGTTGTGTAGTTAAACTTCTCACAGGTGAGTTTTTCTCTGCATATTTTACCACAGAAAGTTTGAATTTTCCATCGTATTTTTTAAAATTTTTCCCTGCAATGAGCCATGACCAACAATTAATCAATATTATTATTAGATGGCGTTTTTTAACATCATTTGAGTACGATAATGATGCAAAGAGAATTAGATTCAGAGTTTATTTAGCAATATATAAACACACATTACAGTGATAATTCATTACAGGAAAGAATCGACTAATTAATTACAGACATTCTATTATTTTCCCTTTTAAATCAAAATCTAGTAGGGCTGTAGCTATTTATGATAAAATACGTAAAATAAGCATCATAAAGAAGATTGATGGGTTTATATGTGCATTATTAATAATCCTATATACATGTATCATAGTTAGTTTAAGAATGATTTTTTCTACTTTTGTCCAAACAGAACAGCAGCACATGAACTCATTGATCAGCGTCAGTCGTTCACCAGATGTGCAAACATCAGTCTGTATTCTCGCTTCCATCAGGACCACAAAAATCACATCATCGGAGGACGCCGTCGAATCACGTTAGAGATGAAGGGATGTGAAGGGACGAAGCTGAACAGTTAAAGTGAAATCTGAAAACGGTTTACTTGTCAGATTTCACCAGCCAACAAGTCCAGCTGTGTGTGTGTGTGTGTGTGTGTGTGTGTGTGTGTGTTTGTAGTTTTTATGGGCGTATTAAAGCACACAAGCAACCAAACGCTGTAAGAAACTATATCATGCAGTGAAATGACTGGGAAACAAGGTCATGCAAAGACATGCAACACACACCCACTACACACACACACACACACACACACACACAGGTTGCACCCTGACTTAAATCACTTGCAGGCTCAGAGTTTTCCTGCTTTCCAAAAGCCTTATTACTCCTCCTTTGTTTGACTGGAACGTGATTGGAGCTCGTTCACATTCTTTCATGAGTCTCCAGTGGATACACACACACGCACACACACACACACACACACACACACACACACACACACGCACACACACACGCGCACACACACACACTTGCTATGATTGTTTTCGGTAGTTCTGGAGGTGGTGGGACGTCCCGTTTTTAACAGGAAGTGACTGTCGGCCATTTTTATGACAAATTGAAGGAAAACAAGGTTCGGGCTCCTTAACTTAACTTAAGAGATAAATTGTTCTTTTAAAGGCTGTTCCTCCAAAAAGATGAAACAAATCAGCAGTTCCTCAAATTACAAATATTATTAAAATTTCCATTTTTTTCAATGAAGATAACATTAAACTAATCAGAAATACACTCTACAGGTGTATAATTTAATAAAAAGCCACTGGTTCCAAATAATGAACACTCATGCTGCACATTTTTTTCCTTCTTTGCCTTTCTTCATCCTGATTTCATCACTATCATGTTCATTTGGTATTAAAGATTAAAGAATCATTTAATAATAATATTAACTAGCGATCACAATGGCTCCAGGGCAGTGAAAAAATAAAAAGTACAACATGAAATTCAAATTTTCTGTTGTAAAATATGCAAAAAGAAGCAGCTGGGAGACTTTTAACTACAGAACTGTAATTTGACTTTAGAAAAATGTAAACTATACAGTAGCCATACTGATTTAATACAAGAATTGGAGCAAATTACCATATATTTTGTAGTTTTGCTGAACAGGATGTTTGTCCCAAATAGAGGCCTGGTCTCTAATAAAAAATCTGATCTGTTAAGTGACTAAAAACGAACACCCTGTCTCTTATTTGATAATTTACAGTATTTAAAACATCAGAAAATGGTCAACATCCATTTCTGTTTCTCAAAAATGAAAGATGCAACTAAAATGTCTTAAAACCAAACTCGTGTTTCACAATTCAAAGATGTTCAAGTTTATTATTGAGGAAAACTAAAATGAACTATTCACATTTTAGACTCACAAACAATATTTGATTTGTAAAACTAGAGGTTGGTTCTTTTTTTTTGTAGATATAGAAACCAACTAATGTGAATGTGACTGTTTTCTCTGCTGTTTTTTGGTAATTTACAGTAATTGCATGACATGAGTGACATGAATCGTGTCCTTTAACTCGATATTGAGCATGTGTCCAGCAACAAAACCACTCAACTCTTCTTAATTTAACTTTGGCCTCATCAGGACCTGGCATGGACCCCCCCCACAACCCCCGCCCCCCCAGCTGGACTGAGGATCCATTATTTCTCAAGGTCACTGCAAGGACAAACCATTAAGAAAAGACGATTATCTGGGCTGTAATTAAGCAGCTGAGTGACAGTGAAGCAGCACAGATGGACAGCATGAATGGAGCTTTGTATCATCATCATCATCATCATCATCATCATCATCATCATCATGGGGGGTGCTGTTAGATAACAGCAGGGTTCTCCAGAGTCCTGTCTAACCAGTCTGGATCTGAGGGAACGTTAAGAGCTGAAAATCCACTGGAATCCAGAGTGTTCCCACTGCCTGGAAAACACAACGCATGTTTTCCTTTGGGCCGCGACGTTTAATCATTTACACATGAGGAGGAAGAGGAGGAGGAAGAGGAGGAGGTTCATTCTGGCCTTTTATGTCCTTTCTGCACTAGAAGCTTTCTGAAAGTTCAGGAGAAGCGAGAAGACGACAGCGAGAACCAAAAAAAAAAGAAGCAAAAGTCCAGTCATTGCTTATAATTTTCCAAATTTGATTTCAATAGTAGTAGTAGTAGTAGTACTGTATGTTCATATAAACTCCACATAATTAAGTCAAGTCAAACTTTATTAACAATCCACAGTATGCACAGGACACTATTAGAATAATAGCTTAAGGCTTTCGATGAAGTTTTGGGGAAAATGCAAAAATCTTTATCAAATGCAGAGAATATTCTATTTATTATTAATGTTGACAGCAGATGACTGAACATACATAGAACTTTGTGATGTCACTAACATTAAAGAATAAAGTGACTTTAGTCCAATTCCTGAACATTCTAGTGTGACTTTATTCAACTTTAAACCTGGATTAAACTGTCCTTTCATTCCATAGTAAAAACTCTAAAGTTAAAATAAACTAACGTCAGGTGCCTTTATCATCACTTTCCCAGGTTCTTCTTTGCCTGTTTTTTTTGACAGTTTTAATGACTTAACTGAAGGATATTATTTCCGCTCCAGTTCCTGATTTCATTTAAACAGTTGTTTAATACAGAAAATGTTTCCATCTCGTCAGGTTTGAAGTACAAATATAACAGGAGATCATCAGCGTACAGTTTGACATTCATGATGCTGCATTTTAGTATCAACTACCCCCAAAAACTCTAAACTGACATTACCTGAAGTTAAATTAAACTAATGTCAGTTTGTCCCTTTTTCTTTGCCTGTTTTTTATTGAACGTAACTCATCAACATCCAGTTTTGACTTTTAAAACCTGAGATGTGGAGAATTTACAATGAAGTGATGACACATGTTTAATGATGGAGATCCTGGAACTTCCTTTATTTCTGCAGATTTGGCTGCAGATTTATTGAATTTATTGATATGCACAACACTTTATAATAAATTATTATTAAAGTATAACTTGTGAAATTTTGGGTAAATTCCTATAAATCATTATAACCTAATTCCTTTATCTCTCACCAATAGAAATTGATCCTAGAATCATGTTTAGAGCTTCTTCTTGATTCTTGAAGCAGCATCAAGAGATAATTAAGGACAAAAAAAAACACTACAACTACAGCTTATTTTTTTTCTTGTTCCATTCATGTTTAACACAGCAAAAGATAAACATGTGAACCAGGAAGTTTGCATGTTTGTTTTTATGAAAAAACATTAGGAAACAGCATAACATCATGTAACATCTGGCCAGATGCAAACCTACCTAAACTAAACTAAAATAAACTCCGACCTCTTTACAGCACAGTTCATTAATGTGTTCTCTCCCTGTCGAATAAACAAATAAAAACAGGAAAAATATTTACTTGAAACCTGAGTTTTCCCTTTCTATTGGTTTCCTCTGTGTCTAAGTCTTCACGTTACAACCACAGGTTAAAACAGATTCTCCTGCCGTGCACCAACAGCAGCTATTACACGCTTTTCACTATTATTTACAAATAAAACGTGAAACGTGCTGAGTGAACAGCGCACGAAACGCTGAGAAACCCCAAAAACTGGAGTCAGGTGCAGCCAATTCGCTCCTGAAGTCACATAATTAGTTAAATTGAGTCCACCTGTGTGCAATTTAATCTGAAATCTGAAAAAAGACCAATTAATCTATCTGAATTCCAGGTTTTAACGCTGGGGGAAAAAAAACGTGCAGAAAGGGGGGGGGGTGATTTGTTATGTAACACGCTGCAGACTTCTGGTCTAAATGGATTTAATGTGTGAAAACGTCTTTCTGTGTTTCTCAGAACTCAGTGCACTGAGTCTGCAAAAATGCAACGAAAACTGTGAACATGCAGAATTAGTGTTTCTGCAGCAAAGCAACTGTTAGAAATACAGGATTCTACACACATTTCATGTTATTTTACATTTAATTTGCATCTTCCCCTTCATTACATCAGACATTTCTCAGCGTGCAAAATAGTGTGAATAGTCACTTTTTCTCGAGATTTAAAAATTAACAAAGTCGCTTCAGCACAAAGACACGAGGCCTGAAAATCCTGGGAAAATGTACGAGACTAAACACAAACAGTTCAGGGTCAGAAATGAGTTTCATCTTCTTCACACACACACACACATATACACACACACACACACGTACACGCACACACACACATACACACAAATAAACACACACACCATTTTATTACTTTTCATTATCTCTGATGAGTATCAGATTCAGCTCAGTGTTGTTCCCTGGGTTGTGTGTGTGTGAGTATGTGTGTGTGTGTGTGTGTGTGTGTGTGTGTGTGTGAAACTAATCCTCCTGTAGTATTTTAACGGGTTAAACTAACTTAACGTAAAGGGTTTTTTTCTACGGTGGCTGAGAGGGACAAATAACTGCAAACATAGAAATGATGCAAAACCTAAAATACACAAGCACGAAAAAAAAATGCAAATATATAAAAAAAACACACACACAGACATGTGCTTTCTAAACACTCAGGTATCATCTTTTAAAACAGAGGCCATGGTCAGTTTGGAACAGGAAAAGTGATAAATGTAAAAAAAAATATTGTTTTCCAGAAAGCCACAATCAAATAACCCTTTCTGAATTCTTCACAGAACAAAAGTCAGGAAATAAATAATAACCAAATAAGTCATTACTGTATTTAACACACACATAAGGCACCTAACTATAGGACACGGGTTTATATATAGATATATATAAATAGATATATACCAAAATAGAGCGGGAGCTAAACTGAGTTTGGTTGTGCTTTATTTAAGTATTAATTACAAAGTACTAACATTTTTTAATCATCACATGGTAAAACACACGGTTAAAACAAACACACAAGTGTGTGTATTTAAAAATAGAGCGGGGTAATGTCATCAATCAAACCATCAAAGTCCTCATCCTCTGTTTCTGATTCCAACAGCAGCTAAATCTCCATCAAACATGCCAGCTTCACTTTCTTCACCGTCAGAGTCACTGATTCACTGATCGCACTGAGTTCAGGCCAGAAAAAGGAAAAAAAGGGAGAAAATGTGAAGAAAAGTGAGTGAATTTGCAGCAGTTTTTCTTTCTTTCAGGTGTTTTAGGTTTGTATATATTTATTTGCAGCATTTTTTTTTGCATTTGTTTTGTGGGTTTCTGCTTCGTTTTTGTGATTGCAGCATTTTTTCTTGTTGTTTTAATGTGTTTGTTTTGCTGTTTTTTGTGTTGCATCCATTCTATTTTTGCGTAGTTTTTACATTTGCGATTTGCTCCAACCAGAGGATGAAGCCGCTGATCAGCTGTGGTAAATCTTAATTAGTGTTTTTAACAAACAGGATTTGAATTGTTTTACCTCTGAAATAATAAATCAGTATCATAAACGGTGCAGTTTACAACAGCGAAGTCAATAAGATCTGACAGAAACTGACCTGAAATGTCAGTGAGAGAAATAAAATCCCTCTACATTAATTACTGAGTTTCTTCCGTCCTCCCTTCAAATGCTGCAATTCAACAAAGTTTAAGATTTGTGACGTGCAAAACTAAACATGCACTTCAACAAGCGAGATGTGATCATGTAAAAACACACTGAGCGACTCTGATTTACGTTTCCATCACAACTGAACCAAAAAACACTAAAATCCGATCTGAGCGTCTACAGGAATCTGATTGGAACTCTATATTAAACTGAATGTGGTTTGGATCTGATGCAAAAAAAAAAAAAAAAAATCACATTTCACATAAGGTTTAATTTCTTGTCATCCAGACTTTTTCTTAAAATCATTGTGGATACAGTTCAGGTGCCAGGGAATGGATTTGTGCTGGCGTCTGAACGAGGCCTTTTAGAAACTCTCAGTTTGAAATAGAGCAGAAAAGCAAAAAAACCCAAAATTTTGCTCTGACCAGGAATGTCTGACACGACGGTTTCACTGTTTCACGCAATAAACTCCTGCATTTATTCACTTAAATACACCTGCACATCCTCATTGTCTGTATTAACACCTGATGTTCTATGTACAGGAATCAGAGTCGATGCATTCTGTGCAGGAGTTCACTGATATTTAGCTGTGTTTTTTTTGTCGGTGCATTAAACACTTCATGCACAGGCTTATTTTTCAGTTTTCCTGCCTATAAATGATAATAAATGTGGAATATCTGTACAAACACAAAGGTTATTGGACTTAAACCTGGAATCAGAATAAATCTACAACATGTGAGGAGACGACAGAAGAGTCAGGATCTATTTATGCTGATGATACACAGAAAATTAGTTAGAATAATGGGGAAAAAAGACTAAAATTATGTTTTATTCTAGATAAAAATACTTTATTTGGGCTTACTTGGCTTATTTCAAGTTGTTCTTGGCTTGATTTTAGTCAAATTTTATAATTTTTAAGAAAATGTTCTAAAACAAGACTAAATTGACCCAAATGAGGAAAAAAAAACTTAAGGTAATTATCTGCCAGTGTAATAATATCATTCTACTCAATAATAGACTCATAATTCAGATTTAAAAAATAAAACAAGACTTGAAATAATCTAAATGATCTGTACACATAGTTCAATGAATAATAAGATTAGTAAGAGTTCAAAGATCAATTATTATTCCATAAAATGCTATAAATCACTGAGGATCATTAAGAACATGAAGAATATTTTCTGTAAGATGTTTAAAAAGGAGATTATAAAGGAGCCAATTAAATAATCCCACAAACAGCTCCAATCTAAATAAATCTCTAAATAGTGGTTAGTTGCAGCTACTACTGATATTATATTAAACTATTTTATTATTGTATTGATGATGTGGATATTGATGATATATATTGATGCTGTAACAGGAACAGATAAAATACTTTATTTAGTGTTGGAGCTCAGGTTTAACATGAGATTTATAATAAAACTCTAAGCTGCTGCTGTATTCTTTTTATTTTTTATTTTAATAGGTTAACTAGGTTTTAGCATAAGAGCGGTATCGTCTGCAAAAAATGTGATTTATTTATAGATTTCAACAGGTTAAATTTTATTTCATACCACTTTTACCTTTTTTTTTCTAAAATATTAATTATCTTATATGCTTTTATACATATAGAGTATTTTAATATTAATCATTCATGGTATGTTTAGGGTTTTATTTGATGCTGTTTCCTCTCTATTTATCTAATCAGTACTATAGTTAAGATGATCTAAATCAATAAACTATTTTCTTATTGTATTGATGATGTGGATATTGATGATATATATTGATGCTGTAACAGTAACAGATAAAATACTTTATTTAGTGATTTATGGATAAAACTCAATGCTGAACCTGGATCAGGAGGTTTTAGGATTTTTAACAGGTTAAGTTATAGTCTCCTGTTGCATGATGGGAAAGCCCCAGAGTGAAATAGAGAGGGAAATGGTGGGGATTTTATGCCTCCTGAGCCAAGTCGGGATTCCTGGCACAGCTTCACCTCTTTCCAAGAACAAAAGAGGGGAGAAGGAAAGAAGCAAGAAAAGGTCGAGACTCGACGTGACCCGTTTCGATTTTATACTGAAACCAGAGGAAACTACAGTAAGTTAATAAGGAAGCAATTAAAGCAACCTACAGTGTGTGTGTGTGTGTGTGTGTGTGTGTGTGTGTGTGTGTGTGTGTGACCGGATACTTCACGACCAACAAATAAATCTCAACATACATACATTTGGTATCATTTCCTTTTTTAAAAAAACAGTAAATGTCGGTGCGAGGTGGAGAAAATATACCATTAAGTGCATTTAAAGCGGCGAAGATGACCAAGTCGAAATAGGAAAAAGAGTGTGTGTGTGTGTGTGTGTGTGTGTGTGTGTGTGGAAACTACGGTTACACATAATGAGGCTGAGCCGCTGTAATCGACACCCAATCGTTCACCCATAACTCTTCATCCCGTAACGTTAGAGCAGACCAGGCCCTGATCTCACTATTTATGCATCTTCAGGCCGTGCCAGATGTTACGAGACACCCCCCCCACCCTGAAAAAAACGCCTATACCACGTTGGCTAATATGGATTTGTGGCTGGGCAGTAAAAATAGTGCAAACACTTGCAGCGTCTGGGCCTGTACATCATTCATGTCGTAAATTCTGCTCCAAGCTTCTTTACCCTGATCGCCTTTGTTTGTCCCAGAAAATGATTTTCCATTTTTCGCCACAAGTACAGAGATGCTGTCCTATGAATATAAACATATATATATTTCTATAGATATATATATAGTGTGAGACAACTTCAATATTAGCCTTTAAAAAACCAAGCGATGAGGCAGCATCACAGCTACTGTCTGTAAAGATGGAACAGGAAAACTCTACATTTTATGAAATATAAGTTTAATGCAGTGTTTGCTGAATTATTGATTGTTATTAATTATTAATAACTATTCCTCAAATTTTCCACTTAAGGATAAATGAAGTTATAGCAAAAAAAACAGGTGCAGCCTTGTTACCACAAGTGGCGTGAAAAGGCTTTTTGAAGGTGAAAAAGGGCACTTTAGCAAAGATTTTAGCATCCAAGAGCACATGTTTTGGCTCCTGGAAGGCACTTTAATACACATTTAGGCTTAGAAAGGGCACTTTAGCATAAGTTGTGGCTCATAGAGGGAGCTTAATCATGTTTTTTGGCTTTCTAGAGGGCACTATCACAGATCTTGTTTCTCAGGGGCACTTTAACACAAGTTTTGGCTCCTGGAGGGCACTTTAATACGAATTTTTGGCTTAGAAAGGGCACTTTAACTGCTTTTTATCCCCCAAGAAGGCACTTTAACTGCTCCCCCCTTCTAGAGGGCACGTTAGCACATGTTTTGGCTCCTAGAGCGCACTTTAGCATAAGTTGTGGCTCCTCAAGGGCATTTTAGCATAACTTTTGGCTTTCTAGAGGGCACTTTAGCATGTGTTTTTGCTCCTAGGGGGCACTTTAGCATAAGTTTTGGCTTCCTAGAGGGCACTTTTACACATATTTTGTCCCTCAAGAGACACTTTAGCACATGTTGTGGCTCCTCAAGGGAACTTTAGCATAAGTTTTGGCTTTCTAGAGGGCACTTTAGCACAGATTTTGGCTTAGAAAGGGCACCTTAACTGCTTTCTCAGGCACTTTAACTGCTCCCCCCTCTCCTAGTGGGCACTTTAATACATGTTTTGGTTCCTAGTGGGCACTTTAGTACACATTTTGGCTTATAAAGGGCACTTTAACTGCTCCCCCCTCTCCTAGTGGGCACTTTAGTACACGTCTTGGCTCCTAGAGCGCACTTCAGCACACTTTTTGGTTTCCTAGAGAGCACTTGAGTCCATATTTTTGGTGAGAAATGTCACTGACCCTACTTTTTCCCCTCCAACAGGGCACTTTAGCACATGTCCAACATTCACGCCCCTGGTTCCTACTGGCCATGTTTCTAATTCCTAACATGACGCTTTTCAAGCAGCATGAAGTGAAACTCTGCGTTTGCAGCCAGTGAAGCACCAAACACACGAGGCTGGAATCTCCTGCTGAGTGGCGGCGATGACACAAGTTTGTGTCGCTGCAGCGGAACCGCTAAAAAAAGAAAAGACATAACCGCGGGGAAAAAAAAGAAAAAGGACTGTGAGGCTGCCGTGGAACAGATTTGGCCTCGCCGGGCGTCCCGTCTCCGCCGGGCAGCGCGGAGCCAGATCCGATTGCAGGGTTTAACGCGCGTTAGCTAACGCTGTCATTATCCCCGCGGGGCCTTCAGGAACGCCGCGGCCTGGAATAACTGCCGATAATGAGCGGGAAATAACCGAGGACGGCCGGTCATTCCTGGAGCTGATTTATGAATGGTGGTTGGGAGGGTGTCTGATTCGTACCGTACGGACCCATTCATGACTCCGTTTGACGGCTTTAGATCTAGTTTTAGTCCCGGATGTGTGTGAGTGAATCAGCTTCGTAGCGCTGCAGCGATTAATCGATTAGTCGACAACTATTACAACTATTTTGATGATCAATTTGAGTCATTTTCTAAGAAGAAAAAGTCAAAATTCTCTGGTTCCAGCTTCTCTTCTCTGATTATTTTTAGGATTTCTATAATTTTATTTAATAATAAACCGATGATCTTTGGGAAACAGTAATTGACTTTTTACACCATTTTATAAACCAATCAACTAAGTGATTAATCGTTTGATTTATTTTGATAGTTGGTTAATCTATCATTTTACTCAGATATGTCTCCCTCCATCTACGTCCAAATACTGTAAATCAAGGAATTTGTTGAGAAAACTGAGAGTCAGTGACACCAAAACTATATAGAATATAGAGCTGTAACGATTAATCAATTAGTTACCAACTATCACATTAATCACCAACTAATTTGAAAATCAATTAATCAATTTGGGTAATTTTTTAATTCAAAATGTCCAAATTCTCTGGTTCCAGTTTCTCTTCTCAGATTATTTTCAGTTTTTTTAGTTTTCTGTAATAATAAACTGATGATCTTTGGGACACAGTAATTGACATTTTACACCATCTAATGAACCAATCAACTAATCGATTAATCGTTTCAGTAAATCCATGGATTAGTCGATTATAAAAGTAAATGTTAGTTCAGATGTGCCTCTCTCCACCTCATCTACCAAATACTATAAATCAAGCAATTTATTACTTGTTTGAAAAAACTGAGACACCGAAACTATATAGAATATAGAGTTTTAACGATTAATCGATTAGTTGCCAGCTATCACATCAATCACCAACTAATTTGAACATCAATTAATCGATTTGAGTAATCCAATTTCTGTGGTTCCTCTGATTGTTTCCTGGTTTCTTTATTCTTCTATAATAGTAAACTGATGATCTTTGGTTTGTGGACAAAAAAAGACATTTTAGGTCTGATTGTCATTTTACACCATTTCATGAATGAAGAAATTAATCGATTAATCGTTTCAATTAATCAATGGATTTCTCTCCAACTCATCCATTAAATACTCACTGTAAATCAACCAATTTCTTAGCTTAAGAAAACCTGAGCCAGCTACACCAAAATAATATATACTTATATAGAGCTGTAACGATTAATCGATTAGTTGCCAACTATCACATTAATCACCAACTAATTTAATTAGTTAACCGATTTCAGTCATTTTTTAAGAAGAAAATGTCCAAATTCTCTGGTTCCAGCTTCTTGTCTCTGACTATTTTCTGGTTTCTTTATTTTTCTATAATAGTAAACTGATGATCTTTGGTCTGGACTAATTGATGAATTGTTCCAATAATCAATAGAATAACTGACTAATAATCAGAATAGTCGTGTCAGTTCAGGCTCCTCAGTGCAGCTGTACAGATCAGAGGAGGCGTGAGACGATGGGAGGGAGAAGAAAGTGAAATGACTCATCAAAACCAAACCAAGGCCTCAGAGAGACGGGAACAGGGCGAGAGAGGGAGGGAGGGGTCTATCCGCTGGAGAAAGTCAGAGGGAGCTCGTAAAAGCAGCGTGCGACTCTTTAATTTTCACGCCTGCCGTGACTTTTACAAGCTGCTGCGGCAGAGCTGGAAGGAGGGTGAGTAACAGACAAAAAAAATAAAATAATGAAAGAATAAAAAATATAGAGGGCGGGAGCGAGGCCCCCGGGGCGCCGCACACGGGCAATGGCGTGATCACAGGTGGGACGGGTCTATTTCCTGAGCATAAAGCATTAAAAAACAAAAAGCATGTAAAAGGACATGTTGGTTTTAACACGTCTGTGAAAGGTGACCGGCGACAACACGTCAACGCACAAACACGTGTGGCGAAAATCCCATTTTATTGGCTGGGGGGGGCAATAAACAGTAAAATATTAGAGAATAACGTCTGGAGGGGAAATGAAAAGAAATACTATACCACCATACTATAATAATATGGATCTATCTTATAATTCTTTGCAATTCGCCTCACAAGTTTGAGCCTTTAGAATGTTCAAATGTTTTAAACAATGGTATTAAAAGTAGTAATTAGTTAGAGCATAATATATATATATATAAATATATATATATATAATATAATATAACAAATGAGATCATGAATCAATGAATGAAAAATTTGACAGGAAAGATACCTGATTTTTTGATGCCTACATATCTAATAATAAGAGTCAATAGAGTAGTAATGGCAGCAGTTGGTTCACTATGGAGCCTCGAGGCAGTTCAGGGCTAATAATTGTGGTGTGTGTGTGTGTGTGTGTGTGTGTGTGTGTGTGTTAATGGCTCTTTGCTGGGTGGAACACTGATGTCAAACTCGATATGGGAACAGCTGGAAAGTTCACTTCACCTCCACCAGTTGTTCTGGTCGGCGTGCTGCTAATTTGACTAAGTTGCACATATACATATATACATATATACATATAAAATATTGTTGATCTGAAACATTTGTCTTCCTAATACTACTCGTCATTATGTCCAAATACAACTGTAAATATAATTATGTTACAGCTTTGCATCAACAATACTTCTCACATTGCACATTAAGTTGTTATTTCTCTTAAGAATCCATCTTGAAAAAGCTGCTTTCGAATAAAATTGTGCATAATTTGCTGCTAAAACCTTGGTATCGATAAAGAAATTGAATTTTTAGAGCAGATACCTGTTGATTTATATTCTTAGACCTTAATGAATGGTTACCAGCCTACTTTGTTAAAGCAGAAGAAGGAAAGTTATGGGTTCTAACTGTGTTGTTGGCAGCTATTTAGATATAAATATCTATATCCATATCTCCCTGATGAATTCTTTCCTATGGGCCTATATTACTTAGACTGCACTTTTACACCAAAGCAGACGTTTATGCAGTAAAACGTCTACATGCATGAGTCTGAAACGAGCTCCTGTTTATAATGGGAGTAAAAAAACTGGGTTTTTATGGAGTTGGCAGCCGTGTTCTGTGACCAGGCGCCGGTCCAACATCCAGGTCCGTCGTAATTAAATAGATAATTGCATCTGCTGCAGGTTTTCCTCTGCACATCTCCGTTACACTCCAGTGTGTTGATGTTGTTGGGAATCCACCCACCAGCGTGACACCACACCTCAAAAACGCCCCGTCACCTCGTTAAAAAACCAGAACCGTTTCATCTCACTGGTGTGTGAGCAAACTCGACTAACATCCAGGGTGTTTCCCTCCCGTTGGTTCAGTACCAGAGGTCGGCAGCAGCGTTTCCAGACGACCAGAAGGTCAACCAGTCAGTTATTTACAGCCTGGCTCCTCGGGACACTCCCTGCCACCGGGGTTGATGAGTGGAGTGAAGGAGATATCCCCAGATTCCACGTTTATCTCCACTATCTGCGTCCATCTCTGTGAAAACCACAGGCCGTTACAGACGTTTGCTTCCACTCCTTCTTCTTTCTTTCCGTCTGAAGAGGTGGATAAGACCCGCTAGCTGTTGGTGGACCAGAGACGTTCACAAGCCTTTTTTGCGTGGGTCTGATTCAAGTCTTTGGTCATGAATTTAAGTCTCAAGTCTCTAAATAATAAAAGTCTCATGTCTCGTCCTGAAATTCACAGTATTTACTATATTATTATCACTCCTGCATCTGTCAGTACTGCACTGATTAATGGTGATTACTGGTTCAGGTGAGGAAGTCGGAATATAAAGACCGACCACTAGGTGGCAGCAACATAAACTGACTTTTACACCTTTTTCTTTCTTTCTCAAAAAAAGTGTGACTCACATTCCCTCATCTACTCGTATATTCAGTTTGGAAGCTGATGTCAAGCTAAGTTAAACAAAGCTGATGCTGAGATACACATTTATAAACCGTAAACATGCTAACGTCATTTTCCAGGTGAGTTTGATCAAACTTAACAGGGTTGATCCATCATTTTTAACATTAATTCTGCAGACTTTACAGTCAATGTTGTCTTTTACATGTTAGAAAAATCAAGCAATGACATGGAGCTCAGACGATTCAGAGTTTCCCTATTCATTTTACTAGGAGTGGAACATTAGATTTGTTAGGATTAATTAATTAAAAAGAAAAAAAGCATTAAAAATGCTAATGCATTTTATTGCAGTTTGAATGCTCGGAACGTTTGTCAGTCACCATGTGGAGTTTCATGATGATTATAATGATGCTCTGAATACAACAATCTAAGCTATTTTTGTTAAAAGTAAAACACCCAATGGAAGTGTTGGCGTCGTTTAGTGAATTTTGTCCAGAAAAAAGTTTGCACCAATGAAAAAACATGTCACAGCGAGTAGTTCTGGTTTAAACAAGCAGCCAAAAACCTGAACAAACGACTGACTTCATCAGAAAGAAAATGAGTCAACGTCAGAAACACTGAGGAATTTCCCAGGACTGCAGACCACAATCATGTAGGTAGAAAACGTGCTACAGATTAGGATTAAAATACATTTACGTACAATAAATGATGCTTTTAGGGCGAATATTGTTATGCACCTATAATTACAATATATATATTTTCAATCAAGTGCTACCGCTAATTAATATGCTAAAATACAAACACATAATGATTGCTCCAACCTGCGATCCAATTTTGATTTAATTAGGACCCATATTAACAGTTGTAGGAACATCATCTTCTCCTCCTGAAGAACCACCTCTGTTGGAATTACCCGTGCAACCCACCAGGCCGTTGTTAATTCCTTCATTGACCTCCATTCTTTCTCCCTCCCTGTTTTCCGTCCTCCATCATCTCCCACTCGGACCCAGCAGCAACATTCCTGCTCGTTTTACAACCTTCTCCCGACTAATAGCTCGGATTCAAATGAAGCCTTTATCATTGTGAGCCCATCTGCTGCTGTCTTCTTCATGCACGCACACACACAGGAAAAAAAAAAGAGAAATTACACGCCCTCGCATTATCTCTCTGTTTATCCTTCCAACTTTTTCTTGGCAAAGCAACTTATTATTAATTGTCGAACGAGCTTTTTTTTCTGTTGTTTCTAGCCTCTAGGAGAAATGTCCCGAAAACAAGATGATGTTTCACATCTGGGAGGTTGAGAGAGTCATTCATAACGGGGGAAAAAACACACACCAGACGCATCCTTTACCGTTGATTCCCGCAGACGAGTGACGGGACGCTGAACGCAGCCCAAAGATTACAAAACGTGTTTTTCTGTGACGTCAAGTCCGATGTAATTAAGTTAAGCCGATGTCCAACTAATGAATTATCATTCCAGGCCTTCCAGCCTATAGACACACAGTGTCTCTGAAAACAATTCCCCCCATTGTTTCTGCACCATTGTCTCCAGTTTTGTGTTTTAGCAGCGGCGACGAGGCGTTCGGATCCTCCACATAGCTAAAAGTAGCCTGTTTTCAATTTAAGAAGCCTCCCAACTCCCCACGGTCGCTGCCGCTAACTCCGTTTAGAAGGGTGTAGACAGCGAATTGAAACTTCCCCGACACTCTTCGGTGTCTTTTCATCCGCTCGCGGAAAGAAGCTTCGTCGGGTTTTTTTTGCTGTAACTTGAAGAGTTTCCAACCGCTTGGACGGACGGACAGATCAGTGTGTTATTTTCATGCCACTCATGTTTGTGGGGAGGTCAGCTCAGTCAAAGACAGACTCTTATGTGCTGGAAATTGTGCAAGCTTGGAATTACATCCTTTTTTTTCAGGAGTGTACAAATTTGACTGCAACTAGTGGCCGTAGGAAGTATGTGTTTCTATGGAAAAGTCCAAGCTTAAAGTTAATGTACAGTTAATCAAAGAAAAAGGCCACAATTTGTGTTCAAAGTGTGAACTTATGATAAATCTCTTACTTCTTACTTTTTCCTGTATATTATATTTTATTTATTGTTAGAGGTGTTATTTAAATTGGTGTCTGTGGTGATAGTGCTGGGATTTCCTGAGGGTCTGTGAACGCGTCTTAGCGTAAGACCAATAACTAGATGCTAACATCTTAGCATGTGGTTTTTGAGAGATATTTCAATACTTTTGTGACATCGGAAAGAAAGAAACAGACCAGAGCTTTAAATTGTAATGAAAGTGCTGGGAAGCAACATGAGGAGGATCCGAGATATGGAGCTTTACACTGGAGCTAAAGTGCTACTGCAGGATAACGCTTATTGGATTTTAACTTTTAATGATAATAATAATGATTGATATCAATAATATCTATGGAAGGAGCTTTTTATAAATATTCTTGTCTAATACACAACTCCAGTGGTGGCACTTAATTATTTATGATTATATTCATATTATTGTCAATAGTTAAATTGCATTGTTTTACACCATCACTCACTTTACCTATAAATACTTTTATAACGACACCTTATTTTTATATCTTAATATTATTCTTCTTGTTTTATTGCACATTGCCTGCTTGTTTATTGAGTTTAAACCTCCTCTACTTTCTTTTCTTTCTTTTTATAACTGCTGTAACAACTAAATTTCCCCCATTTTATTTTTTTTATCTAATCTAACTAAACTGCTGGGAAGCAACATGAGAAGGAGCCTTGATGTGGAGCTTTACACTGGAACTAAAGAGCTCTGCAGGATAGCGCCGCGATATGCAAGTTTATTGGATTATAACTACTAATGATAGTAAAGATGATTTGAATATATATGGACAGAGCTTTTCTATATTTTATTTATTAACGCTGACTTATCAACATTCTTATCTAATGCACAACTGCAGTAGAAGTATTTATTTGTTTATAACTATATTTATATCATTGTCATTTTTATTGCAATATTTTTTTCACCATCAGTCACTTTTATATAAAGCACATTAATTTTATACCTTCAATTGTTTTATTGCACATTGCCTGCTTGTTTATTGTGTTGTGTAACCGTCTCTACTTTCTTTTCTTTCTTTTTATAACTGCTGTAAAAACTAAATTTCCCTTTTTTTAAAATCTAATCTAACTAAAGTGCTGGGAAGCAACATGAGGAGGAGCCTTGATAAGGAGCTTTACACTGGAACTAAAGAGCTTCTGCAGGATAGCGCCGTGATATGCAAGTTTATTGGATTAAAACTTTTAATAATAATAATGATTTTAATATCTACCCCATCTACCTCACTTATCATCAATATTCTTATCTAATGTACAACTGCAGTTTCTGATTTTATTTTTATATCATTGTCGTTTTTATTGCAATATTTTTACACCATCAGTCACTTTACCTCTAAATACTTTATTGCACATTGCCTGCTTGTTTATTGTGTTTTAATCTCCTCTACTTTCTATCTCTTTTTAAACTGCTGTAACAACTAAATTTACCCTTTTTTAATCTAATCTAACTAAAGTGCTAGAAAGCAACAAGAGGAGAAGCTTTACACTGTAAAGAAAAAGCGCTGTGATACATAAATCTATGAGATTTTAGCTTTCAATGATAAGAATGATGTTTTAAATATCTCCTAAATGAATTCCACTATAAAGGATGTACACCGTGGTGCCACGTGCGGATGTATCTGAAAGATGAAGCTGATCTGAGATATGTGAGATCCACAGACTCACAGACGCTGCTGGCTTTTATAGACAGATATATTGGATATATATAGATTATATATCACCACCTTGGAACACGCTCTGCAGCAGTGGGTAAGATCGTGCACGTGCACGCAGCCCATGCTGAATTAATTTATTCTGAAAACTAATTTAATCACATCCGACCTTTCGGACGAATTTAATTTCGACGCGAAACTTCGGTTACAGCGCAAATCACGTTTAACAGCCAAAGAAAAGATTGTGTATCTCCACGGCGAGGAGCATACTAGAGTGTGGATGTCAGCGTTTCATTCTATCGGACTCACTGAAACACACACACACACACACACACACACAAAGACAAAGGGCCTATTGAACGCCGTGTGGTAACAGCCCTTCATAATAAAGCCAAGCTGGAGCAGCCTGAAACAGAGCGAGCACGCAGCCGGGTCCAAAAACCCCTTCGTGAACGCCGGACATTCGATAGCCGCTGGCGGGGCCGTTTGCGCGAGATCGTGACATCGATACCTTCTAATAAAACAGCCCCGCCGCGTCCCCGCGTCCAGCCGGGGGTCAAAGGTCGCCCCCTGAGAGGTCAAACGCGGGAATGGTTCGCTGCTTCGTTCCCAGAAAACAACTGATTCCCAGTCTCAGAGAGACATTAGTTAGCCGCCATTAGCTGCAGCTTTAGTCCAAACTAAAGTCTAAATAATTAATTAAACTATCACATTAATCACCAACTATTTTGAGAAATGATTAAACGTTTTGGGTCATTTTTAAGAAGATTTTTTTTTTTCATGATAATCCTCCATTTTTTGTTTTTAAGAGTTTAGACGATTAATCAATAAGTTGATAATCGATATTTTAAGAAGAAAATGTCCAGATTCTCTGGTTCCAGCTTCTGTTCTCTGATTATTTCCTGGTTTCTTTATTCTTCTATAATAGTAAACTGATGATCTTTGGGTTGTGGACTGTTGGTCTGGACAAAAAACACTGACCGACATTTCTCACCATTTTATGAACCAAACGACTAATTGATTAATCGTGTTAACGATCAATAGATTAATTGACTCTCACTATCTCAATGGTCATTAATTGTCTTAATTTCAATTCAAAACGTGAAATTGTGCAAAAATCGACATTTTACACCATTTTTATGAACCAAACAACTAATTGGTTTATAATTGGACAACAATCACCCAGCAGAGGAAGCTGTGTGTGCATACACACTTCATTAGACATCTGTTATGGGGAAGTAATGGTAATGGAACAAAACGTCTAAGAGTGTGTGTACATTGTTTTGGACAAATATGAGAAGTAAGTTTGAGGTGTGTGTGGATACTGTACAGTATGTTCCACGCTGCGTTTACTGTCCATTCGGTACTGGGAATTTGTTAAATTGCTCCCAGATTTAGGATCAGTTAAACACACACAGGCTGGATAAATGCAGCTTTTTTTCAGACACCGTCATGTTTTGAGAGTTTGTTTCCCTTATCTGATTTTTTTTTTTTATTTTATGTTCCAAACACATGAATGAATCAGCGAATCAATCTATTACGTTTATATATCGCTCGTGCCTCAAAGATTCGGCTCCAAAAATAACAAAGAGTGATCCAAGAATCACATTTTCTGTCTAAGGAGAAGTCCAGAATGTGTCTTCCTTTTCCTTAAGGCATGCACGGCTCAGATTAAACAGCATGTTATTCATTTTACACATGTTCATGAAGAAGATAAGCATGAACCACATAGTGCCGCAGCTTCTACAGCGTACTGGTTACGGCTGCGAGGAATGACGATTTTAAAGGTCAATTAATGTAGTGATTATTGAAATTATAAATCAATTAGTTGTTTGGTTCATAAAATGGTGTAAAAATTTTGATTCATGCATGGTTTAATGTTTTGAATTGAAATTAAGACAATTAATGACCATTGAGATACTGAGAGTCAATTAATCTATTGATCGTTAACATGATTAATCAATTAGTCGTTTGGTTATTTAAAATGGTGAGAAATGTCAGTGTTTTTTGTCCAGACCAACAGGACATTTTATCATTAAAAAATGACTCAGATCTATTGATCAATTATCAAAATCATTGGCAAATTATGTAATAGTTGGAAACTAATTGATTAATCAACTAATTGTTGCACCCAAAGTAAAGAATAACATTTTCCCAAAGACCAAAAATGACATTTTGATGTCTTGTTTTATCTATAACCTAAAGATATTCTGCAAATAATGATTATTTTGCTAGTTGATTAATTAATTGATTAATTGATTGGTGCATTAAATGGTGTAAAATGTTGATCAGTGTTTCCTAAAAGCTGTAGATTGAACCTAAAATTGTCCAAAACCCAAAGATCATCAGTTTACTGTTATAGAAGAATAAAAAAAACAGGAAATAATCAGAGAACAGAAGCTGGAACCAGAGAATTTGGACATTTTTCTTCTTAAAAGAATCGATAATAAACTAATTGATTAATCGTCTCAACTCTAGAAAACACAAATGTGGATTTGTTTCATACAACAGGTGGAAGACCGACTTTATCTTGGAAAAAAAACCCCAAAAGGTCAAAGGTCAAATCCGCACACACTTGATACTGGTTATTTGCTTTGGTCGGCCACGCTGCAGGGTACCAGGCTCATTGCCCCCCCCCCCCACAACCCTTCATCTTAGTGAACCATGAATGGGGGGAGTTCATAGCTGGTCTCGGTTCAGGTGAAGTGGACTGAAGAGACCTCCTGTTCTCAGGGGAGTCACGGCAGATTTCACATCCAAAGAAACGGGGCAGATGGTTGGGGGGGGGGGGGGACGGAACAGACAGTTAAAGACAGTCGGTAACTTTGCACCACGGGGACCTGTCGCTCATTTTCTCCAGTAAAGCCAAAGAACATATTGAGATACACTTGTGAGTTGGATTCAGAGAAACTGAAGCTCACGATATGTAGTCGCTTCCTCTCTGTGAAAATACATAAATGTGTGATACACCGTAAAATCACCAAACAACAACCAGGACGTTCACTCGTTAGACTCAATTAACAGATCAGGCGTTTATTTGGGACCAGGCTGCAATTTGGGACAAAAGATTCCTATTATTATTATCTCCATCCTGACGAAAGTCTTGCTCAGGACAACTTGAAAAATTTGGTAATTTACGCAAATTCTAGTTTCATTTTACCCCAGAAATTTTGAATATAGAATGATTATTATATTATTATACTTTAAAATCTGTTAATTGAGTCTAACGAGTGAAGGCCCTGGTTGTTGTTTGCTGATTTTACGGTGTATCACAACGAAAGTCTTGCTCAGTACAACTTGAAAAATTTGGTAATTCACGCAAATTCTACTATTTTTCTTAAGTCAGATTACAGTTTCATTTTACCTCAGAAATTTTGAATATAGGGTTAGGTAATGCAGTGTCAGTGGTCACATCTTCTTGATTTTTACCATTTTTTTTATCTGACATTTATAACTTTTAATACATAACTCAAGAAGTTTAGGCCGGATTTCCCTCAAAATTTCAGGAAATGTTGGGAATGGACCTATAAACAGATGATTATAATTTGGTGATGATCCCTAAGAAATCCTGATTTCTAGATCACTTTGAATCTTTTTTGTTTTGCTGTTTGGTACAAGCTGCACCAGAGGTCAGAATTAGACTGAATTAGACTGTGTTTAATTTAAACCAGCAGTTATTTAGCAAAATATACACCTGCTCTAATCTAATCAGCTATTATTGGAGTAATTTACACTAGTTACATTTATAGAAAGATTAGAAGTTATCATCTTTATTAATCTAGAAAAAACGATACCTGAATACAACCAGATATAATAAAAACGGACAGCACAGCCACATTTATCTCAAGCTACATATCGTCGAGACATCGAGCAGAATAAACAAAAACTCTACGAAACTGCGTACCTGGGAGGTAAGATACCAGGAGGACAGAAGATAAGACCGAGGCTGGAACTGACCAGCGGGAATCGCGTCTTTCTTTAAAAAACATGTCCTGACACGAGGCCCCAGATGCTATCGTCTCTCCTCCCTCCGGCACACGCAGGCAAACCCACATGGAACGAACAGCAAAACATCTGCGTAATGACCTCGCGTCATCCTGATCGTACGGATTTTTAATCCCAGCCCACAAACAGGCCGTGGTGGGATGCCGCAAGTGGCGCGATTCACGGGTTGTTTCGTCAATTAGAGCGTCGTTTAGCTCGTTTACGTGCGGTCATGAGGTGTTTCCCCTGTAGCTGGATGCCGTCAACAACAGCATCTGGTTGGAAGCAGCGAAAAAAACAAAACAGAAAAAGCCTCTGAGATGACTGAACGCAGCAGAGATGTTCAATTAATTAGAGGTTAAGTAGAGCCGGATCTGTGTCTCTAGCAGAAAGCTGCAGGCTGTACTTAAAATGCAGGAAAACAGCAGCGAAAGGATAAAGAGAAGAGAGAGAAGAACATAAAACAAATGATGGTAATTTAGTCAACAGGAAGCTGGAATATCCCTTTAACCGCTCAGGGCCTATTTGTTGTTTTTTGCAGTTTTTCCTGCAATGAATGACAATAAAAATGGAATATTTAAACCAGAATGGGAATTTACTTAAGATAAAAAACATACTAGAAAAGTGTCAGAATCTATTTACGTTGCTGTTACAGAGCAAATGTACTTAGAATATTACACTGAAAACGTGAATGAAATTAATATTTTGTACATTTAGTCCAATATTGAGGAGAATTATCTTGTTCCACTACCAGAATAATTTAGCATGTTTAATTATTTTTCTTGAGTTTAGTAAATTCTATTATTAGTCTTGTTTTCACCAAACTGACCAAAGATAATTTATCTGCCAGTGGAATTGGAAACTTCTTTTCAATATAAGACTAATTACTAAAACTGGATATTTTCACCTGTATTACAAACAAAAAATAATTTATTTAAAACTTAAATCAAGACCAAACTGACCCAAATCAAGAAGAAATACCTAATATAAGCTAAATTATCTACAGTGCAACCTTTTCTGATTAATAACATATTAGTTCAAGGAGGAAAAAAAGGAGATTATAAAGGAGCCAATTAAATAATCCCACAAACAGCTCCAATCTAAATAAATCTCTAAATAGTGGTTAGTTGCAGCTACTACTGATATTATATTAAACTATTTTATTATTGTATTGATGATGTGGATATTGATGATTTATATTGATGCTGTAACAGGAACAGATAAAATACTTTATTTAGTGTTGGAGCTCAGGTTTTATTCTGCAGGTTTTGCATTTTAACTGGTTTAAACAACACAACTGTTGAAATTCTTCCTCCTCTTCATATTAACCATCATAGGATTCCTTCATTATCACTGACAATGTAGGATTAGTAACAGAGGAAAAGGAAATCCTCAATTCAAGTCAATATCTTTCAAAATAAAAGCCCAAAGAGCCTCATTTTGCAAAGTATTTGTTAATTTGAGTAACTCAGCCTGATGAAGACAGATAAAAATACTTTATTTAGTGCTTTAGTTGAGGTTTTCCGGTGCAATATATGAATAAAACTCGAAAACTAATCAATTTTGGATTTTTCAGGTTCAACGTGACAAATTTGCAGATTGCATGATGCAAATTTTGTAAAATGGGCGAGAGACAAGATTTACATTATCATTAATATTTATTTTTATTAAATCACTGACTAATATTGTGTTGTTATGATGTTTAAAAAGGAGATTATAAAGGAGCCAATTAATGTTGGGTAGTAACATTGGGTTTTACTGCAGTAAAAATACTTTATTTAGTGTTGGAGCTCAGGTTTTACATGGGATTTATGGACTTCAACAGGTTAGTAATTTATTCCTCAGATAAACCTACAGTCAGCAGGATGTGTCCATCATTCCTAAGACACTTTAGGTGAGTTTCCTTATAAGTCCAGAACCTGCGGTTGAGCGGCTCCAGACTGGGTAAGCGGTTCACGGCAGAGCCCATAGCTGCCGTCATAATGATGCAGAAACAATATATATATATATATATATATATATATATATATATATATATATATATATATATATATATATATATATATATATATATATATATATATATATATATATATATATATATGTGTATATGTGTATATATACACATATATATACACACATATATACACACACACACATATATATACACACATATATATATATATATATATATATATATATATATACTTATACACACACACAATATAGGATATAATATAGTAATATAGGATAGTTGCTCCATATATGTGACTTTATTTTTTAAATCAAAAGCACTGCCTTTTAATGAACTATACTATATAACTATATATTTAAAACTTTATAGATATATAACTATAACTATAAAAGATAAACTAAATAAACTAAATAAATTGTCAATGTGGTAAGTGAATATTCTAACTGCAAATATCTGTTTTTTAATGTAATATCTACCTATGTGTATAGAAGCCCATTTCTGCAGTGTTCTAATGGTACATCATGTTTGAGAATTGCATTAGAAGCTAATGGATGATTAGAAAACACTTGATTTCTAACCTCATCAATGTCTTGACTATAATTTCTATTCATTTTCCAGTCATTTAATAAATAAAAGTGTGACCTTTAATAAAAAAGCTCAAACCTTTGAATGGTTCAAGCTGGAATCAAAGAATTTAGACATTTTTTCTTATAAAATGATGTAAAAAGATAAAACCATTATTACTTGTGCTTCCTTTCTTCTACTCCATGTGCGCTGTGTATAAAGCAGCTCGTGTGTTTGCAGGTAATGTGACGATAATCTGAACGTGCAGTCGTTTTCTATCCATAATGCTTTGACCACTTTTTGTACCACATTTACAAAAAGAATGTTATAGTCCAGCCCGGGGGGGCGGGGGGGTTGGTGTGGAAAGTGAGTGACCTCAAATGGTTCCATACAAAACCGACGAGCAGACGGGCAATAAAAAGCAGCGAAAAAGTAATAAAGCTTAAAACGCAGAACAATGCCAATGATACATTTTATAGAAAGACGCTCAGGACGCAGTGGAAAAGAGATTAAAACGCCGCGGCCATGAATGACACGGCTGCTTTTTTTTTTTTGCAGGAACAAAGCGATGGAGGCGAAGAACAAGCAGCAGAGATAAAGACGTTTGGACGCTTTCATCTCTGAGCATTTTATCAGCTCATCACATCACTGCCCAGAGCAGGACACAGGTCTCCCTATGTAGCCTGCATGGACACGGCATACCTGGCATTCCTGCGCGTGTGTGTGTGTGTGTGTGTGTGTGTGTGTGTGTGTGTGTGTGTGTGTCACAGAGCAAGAGATAAAGAGGGAGAAGGAAACAAAGACAAGAGGCAGAGGAAAAAAAAAACCTCAGCCTGCAACTAAGCGAATATTTTCCCCATGTGATAATCACTCAAGGTTTTTTTCCAATCAATCATTTTTCTGTAAAATATCAGAAAATGATCAAAAATCCAAATTACAATTTTCCAAACCCCAATAACAAGATATTGAGTTTACACAAGGAAACATAAAATCTATGTATTTATAATTAGGTGTAAAAAAAAAAAGGGGGCTTTTATTTTGAAGGCGATATTATTATTCGAGGTCACATGACCAGTCCCTTTTATCACTTTATTATGACCAAAATAAAATCAGGCTATTTATTTATTTCACATTTGAAGAGTTGACTTTAATGCAGTTTGGAGTTCACACAAGGAAACAATTACATTATATTCTTTTTTTTTTGTAAAAGGCTTAATATATATAAAATCTATATATATTTATAAAGGGGGCTTTTATTTTGAAGGCGATACAATTATGTGAGGTCACATGACCAGTCCCTTTCATCATACGAGCATCATTGTCTCACAACCAATAATCCTTTTCTTTTATTTTTAATTTATAAATGAATATCTGGGATAATTTAAGTTTATTTTATTATTATTTCTTAACATTTAATTCAGTTTTGGCAGCAATATGCAAATATGGAAAATTCCTACGTAAAACATCCTAAATGAGTCTCATTGATTTACATAGCATGAAACTATTTTTCTTCTACTGTCTATATGCTTTATTATACCTATTATTTAGGTCATTTTAGGTAATAAAACATTTTTACTGTGTCTAAATAATATTTTATGCAATAAATAATTGATCTACTATAAATTATATCATGACTTAAGCATTTAAATGAAACTACCAAGATATTTTGTTCGCCCTCTTGGCAGCGAGTTCACCTCATCCTGTCTCTGGATGTAGAGACATCCAGACCAGAAATAGAATTCTGTGTGTGTGTGTGTGTGTGTGTGTGTGTGTATTTATGTTTGTATGAAAGCCAAAGAAGGATATATGTGGAGACTTGTCCGTTATGCCTCTCAGATGGCACCTCAGGGGTCGGATATGATTACTCACCAACACACACACACACACACACACACACCCCTTAATTTACTGCTCTGAGACAGATTTCACAGATTACTCAGGCAATATACAAATCTTTCCTCTCCCCGGGTTTCAGCCGCGTCGCCTTGAGCGGTGAACACATGCCAGTCATGGTGTTTGAGCTTTTAGAAAGTGCAGATGTTTCTTCACGCAGTCGTAAAGGAACAGGACGAGCTGCAGGAACCACGGCGCTCTGGGCTCAGCGCTAACGCAAAGCGTTAAAGGTTTTTTTCTAATATCTGAGAGTCAAACTCTTTGCGACGCCAGAAGAAAAGTCTCGATCAGGCCTGAACGATCCATCGTTTTAGATCCAAAACCTTGATTTTAAGCACATTCATGGTCCCCAGAGGATTAGGACAATGACTATGATGATAATAACAACAACAACATTTACAAGCATCACATCACTGAAAGAACAGAGACCATAACTCTAATGCAAGAATGAAAACTAAAATCAAATGTCGTCCTATTTATGAACCAGAAACACCGAAGCTGAAGAACTAATAGAGAATCTATGTCTGAAATTGAAATAAAGCTGAAAAGGTCTGGTAGGAGCATGCACATGGAACAGTTGATGAAAAATAAACTTGGGTAAGAAAACAGGACAAAAAAACATAAACGCAGCTTTGACGATCTCTTAATTAACATTGGCCGAAATTTGCGGTTTTCAATCTAAACCCATAAATATTCGGACAGTGCTGCCATGATCAATGCAGACTCACCACGAACAGACCGAAAGTCCCTTTGAGTTTCTTGCTCCTTTATTTTAAGCATGAATCCATCCTCAGTCACTAAACTACAGCGAAACTACAACAATCTAAACTTCAAAATTCACTTCATCGCATAGTGTTTCCATACAGCAACAAGTGAGAAAAGCAGGCTTTTATTTTGAAGGACATGCACTTTATGAGGTCACATGACCAGTCCCTTTTAACATCATTGTCTCACAACCAAATAATTTTCACCAAATAAATATTCAACTCATTATCTGGACAAAGTGAAATGTATATAACTAATTATTTATTTATTTACATTTAATTGAATTTCTGCAACAAATTACAATTTTCCTCCAAAAGACGTTGCATCATTAAAAAGCCCAGGACGTCGTCCGTGAGGCCTAAACTTTAAGCTGAATTCTAAACTTGTGCCCACGTGACTGAATAGCTAAAACACAGAGACAAACGTTTTTTTTTTTTTTATTCCAGCTACAGGAGGAGAAGAAACCTCCAGACTGGGGTGGAGAAGCAAAAAGAAGGTGGAAAAGCGGCGAGACGACGGGTTGTGTTTTCGCTTAGAGCAGAGCTTTTCCAGCCCACTCTTTTTTTTTTTTATACCGGCGGTGTAAGGTATCCCGCCGTTTAATCCTCCGGCGGTGACAGACGCAGAAAGAAAGATGGAGGGAGTGAGCGACGGAGGTTGGAGGGCGATGGCGAGTCCAGACGCTGGCGACAACCCCCATCCGTCACCGCGTGCCTACTGTATGTCCATGCAGGGCGCGTGTGTGTGTGTGTGTGTGTGTGTGTGTGTGAACGCACCATTTGACAAGTCATCCATCCCCCACCCAGAACAAATTAGTCCTGTCCACCTTCCCTCTCTCTCTCCATTTCACTGTAAAACCCATTTTCACTGTAGAACTGGTTCGAGCCTCAACTTTTCGTGCAGCTGCACAAACACTCGGTTGAAACCACTTGTGACCATAAGCTGATTAAGTGGTTTCGGGGAGTTCGGTGGGATACCTGAGGGATATCAGGGGCTCCACTGACACGGCTATTAGATTCAGATGCATCTTTAAGACAGTTAACGTCATACTTCAGCCCTCAAAAAAAACATGCGTGTGCAGTTGGTGCAAAGCTGGGATCAGATCAAGATTGAACAGGAGCTTTAATGTGATTTTATTGTTACTGGTGCTATAGAAAAGAAGATAGATTGATGACTTTTGCATGTGCAAACACTGCTCTGAAAACCACAATATGTGTAGTAAATGGTGAAATGATAAATATTTTTGTGTTTTCATATCATTTAAACAACTTGTGTATTAGGATTTCCTGGGGGTCTTTGAATGCATCTTGGACTTTCACTGTAGTTCATATTTAAGATGCTGCAGCTAGTTTTGTGTAAGACTAGAACAAAATAGCTGCTGCAGGATAGTCGTGTGAAATGCAATTATTTGAGTTTTTACCTTTTTATTTTATTGTTAAACATATTTATATATAAAGATATGCTTCAGCTAGCACTCAAACATGGTTCTGCTGCTTATGAGGCAAGAACACTACCGCCTACACCAGCACAGAAAACCTACAGGACTATAAGTTTTAATGAGAATAATGATGGTTTCACTATGCATCTAAAAAAAACACACAAACAAAAAAAGGGTACAAAAACCTCCAACCATCCCAAAAATGTCCATAAAGGGTTAACCTCATAACATGTAAACTATAGCTAAAAGTTTACGTTCACCCAACAACTATTCAGAAATGAGAGGTGAGATTTCAGTGAAAAAATTATATGGATGTATTATGATAAAAATAAATAAATAAATAAATAAAAAATCATATAATAGAATACAGTATTACGTATTAAATGCAAACTCTGTCCATATAAAACCTCACCTGTACTAGTTAGATCATTTTGATATATGATGAATTACAGTGAGTAGAGTAGGGAGAAGTCATTTAGTTTATTTTTAGTAAATATTTTTCATTAATTAATTCCTTCTTAAACATGTAATTTGCAGACGGTCCCTAACATACAGAGAATGATGTAGATTGGTGACGTGGAGACGCTGTTTTCTGGTAAAATGTAAAGTTGACAGTAATATTCTAATATATATATAAGTATGATGATGATGCTGTATTCTACACTGTTTTTTTACATGGACGCCATCTTAGTCTCTGATTAAAACTTTAAATAAAACCAAAAATCAACTTCACCACAGTTTAAAACTCTCACTGTCCTTCTCTTAGCGGTTTAGATTAAAAACGTTCACACGTTCAGATTTTAAAAATGGATAGAATCTTTAATTCAGAACTTAAATCTGCATTTATTTTATTTTTTTAATTCATTAACGATACCAGTTAACCGAGTGTTGCTCATAGGAGTCAGTTATGTTATCCAGTGCGACTAGGCTAGGGTTGTATTTTTATATCTGATAATCCAGAATAGCGGCTAAATCCAAAAAAAAAAATCCTGTTTGTTTGCATTAATCCATTAGTTTAATTCATTCTGTGCCTTCGGCCATCAGTTAAGAGAAAACAAGAAAATAGCTAAGTTTATAGTGGTAATAAATAATCTTATTTATAACTGACTGTACTAACTGTGACATTTGTCTGTGTCTCGTCACCTTTCTGCTTCCTGCATCACCTCCTTTGAATCTTTTCTGTCCTTATCTCCATCTTTTCCCTTTTCCAATCACCTCGTCTGTTCCCCTCGGGCCCGGAAAACTTCTCCAGAGTCCACAGAACCAGGAGAGAAACGGCTCCTGGCCGGACGTGACCCGCGGTCCGAGGGGAAGCAGGCCAGGAGACAGCAGAGCCTTTCAGGCCTGTGAAGTCGGCCTCCGGGGGGTCAGCGGGGGTCAGGGGGGGTCGGCTGGGGTCAGGGGGGTTGAACTGTCAAAGACTTCCTGTCAGCGTCTCTACAGAGCCAGAGGAGTTACAGCAGAGTAAAAAAGTTTTTCCTTCACTTCCTGGAGGGTTTGGACCAACGCAGGTTGGGAAAGTAGCACAGGTGATGTCTGCCAATGGAAATTAATGCTAAGTGAGGGTACTAAAAAAAAAAAAAAAAGGAAGCCGTTGTGGTTTCAAGGTGAAACCGAGATGAAAAGACTTTTTTACTTGTTGCTAAATGAGCGAAACACACAAATAATAAAATAATCACAGCCAGAACAGGATTTTACAAAAACTGAGGTCAACGTTCTAGAAATAATTTACAATATACTGACATGCTGAGACATAATTAGTCGACTTTACCTGAAGCTACGCTGAGCTAACGAGAGTCTGAAACTAACTTACTGCTAAAGTGTCCTCTAGGAACTAAAACGTGTCCTAAAGTGCCCATTTGGAGCCAAAACGTGCCTTAATGTGCTTGGCTATCAAAATCTGTGCTAAAGTGCCCTCTGGGCACCAAAACTCAGTGCCATCTAGGAACTAAAACATGTGTTTAAGTGGAGTCTAGGAGCCAGAATGTGTGCAAAGCACCTTCCTAGGTATCAAAATCTGTGCCCTCTAGGAGTTAAAACATGTCCTAAAGTGCCCATTTGAAGCAAAAACATGTGCTAAAGTGCTGTTTCAGGTATCAAAATCTGTGCTAAAGTGCCTGCTAGGAACTAAAACATATGTTGAAGTGTCCTCTAGGAACTAAAACATGTGTTTAAGTGTACTCTAGAAGCTAAAGTGTGCAAAGGACCTTCCTAGGTATCCAAATCTGTGCTAAAGTGCCCTCTAGGAGCCAAAACGTGCCCTAAAGTGTCATCTTAGGTATCAAAATCTGCATTAAAGTGCCCTCTAGGACTTAAAATCTGTGCTAAAGTGCCCTCTAGGAGCTAAAACTTGTCCTAAAATGTCCTCTAGAAGCTACAATCTGTGGTAAAGTGCCCATTTGGAGCCAAAACGTGCCCTAAAGTGCCATCTTAGGTATCAAAATCTGCACTAAAGTGCCCTCTAGGAGCTAAAACTTGTCCTAAAATGTCCTCTAGAAGCTACAATCTGTGGTAAAGTGCCCATTTGGAGCCAAAACGTGCCCTAAAGTGCAATCTTAGGTATCAAAATCTGCACTAAAGTGCCCTCTAGGAGCTAAAACATGTCCTAACGTGCCCATTTGGAGCCAAAACTTCTGCTGTTTCTTAAAGGAAGAAACAGAAAACATGTGTTACAAGCATGTCTGTGCAGACTTTAAATGAGCACAATCCAAACGCTTTTCTTTCTTTCCTCTTGCCTCCCTTTGGAGACAGACGCTGATTTGACCTCCTGCAGTAGACGCAGTATTCCCTCTGGTTGTGTGCGTTCATGAGTGTGTGCACGTCTACCTGTAGGCGGTACAAGTGTGTGTGAAGCCCAGCCAACAGGTGGGTCTGCTATTCTTTAAATTCATGTAGTAGGGAGAAAAAAAAACGGCTTATATTTGACCCGACCAGAACAGGAAACAGACACGGTGTGTTTTTGATAGAAAATGTGTGTGTGTCCAGGAAAAATATATATATATATATGTCTTCATTGCTCAGTTCTGCAGCCTGAAGTAGAACAGACAATGAAATCCTTTATATAAGCACATCACCAATACAATAGGAAAATAGTTTAATATAATATCAGTAGTAGGGTAGTAGGTATTTCTTCCTGATTTGCGTCAGTTTGTCTTGATTTAAGTTTTAGATAAAGTATTTTTCATGTGTAGTACACAAAAATGAAATTGTGAACAGTGAAAATATCTCGTTTTTGGTAAAAAATAGTCCAATATTGAGTAGAATTTTCTTATTCACTGGCAGATATGATTGTTTTAGGAAAAAAAAACATTCCTAGAAAAGATTAAATTTGACTAAAATTAATGAAAAAGTTAAACATGCTAAATGATCTGTCAGTGGAATTGGATATTTCTACTAAATATTGCAGTATTGAACATTTGCATTGCAGATTTTACCTGATTTCTTCCTGATTTAGGTGAGTTTTTTAGTATAGAGTATTTTTTTAGTACTTTTGTTTGAATTATTCCAACTTTATTATTTGTCACACCTCACCTCACATGTTGTAGATTTATTTTAATTCCAGGTTTAAATCCAATAACCTTTGTGATTTTGGAGATATTCAATAGTGCTTGTGTGGTTAAATCCCATTAAGAGAAATATGCAATAATCCTAAATTATAAAAACAGGGCCCTTGCATGCATGTGTGAACACAGGTTTAAAACCAGAGTTTATCGGGTTCATTTCACTCACACCTTTAAAATGACGGGGGTAAAAACCCAACCCGTCCTCCCCTTATCGCTCTCATATCTCCTGGCAGGTATGAAGCAAACTGTGATCTCCCATCTCCATTAGGACTGAGTTTTTCTGTTTTTCCTTTTCTTTTTTTTATCCTGAATAGGGATGAGGAGTTGCACAGGACGGGAAATTAATCACTGACAAGAGCACAGGGGTCAGCAGCAGTTCAGAGGGGGTGGGGGTGGGGGGGGGGCGAATTGAGGGAAAAGCAAAAGGACTTAAGAGATAAAGAAAAGGAGGCAGAGGGGGAGCGTGAGTGGATCAGAGGCGGACTGTGTCAGGAGAGAGGGCAACAAAGAGGGCGATAAATATAGAAAATAACAGCGTTAACGCGGTAAGGACAGGAGCATGAGCGGATTTCAGACTTCTGAGGAGTCCAATTACACAAATCTAATGACATAAGTCGAGCTAAACCCTGAACATCTCTGTCCGTTTGAAGTCTTGTTAATCTCTCCCTCTCTCTCCTGTTTACTTGTGAATTTATTTACCGACTGCTTCACTCGCATCATCTGAAAATTCACTTTCTGTGCCGTCAGATCTGGATGTTCCCTGCATTTAAAATGTTTAGTGATATTGCAAATTTAGTGGCGTGCACAGGGGTCGTGGCCTGATTGTTGAAAAACGTTCACTAAAGTGCCCCCTAGGAGCTAAAACTTCTGTAATCTAGAAACAGAGAAACATCGAGAAATTTGTGCAAAGCACCTTCTTAGATGTCGAAATCTGTGCTAAAGTGCCTTTTTGGAGCCAAAATGTGTGCTAAAGTGGCCTCTGGGAACTAAAACATGTACAAAGTGTACACTAGGAGCTTTTTGGGTATCAAAATCTGTTCTAAAGTTCCCTCTAGGAGCCAAAACGTGGTAAAGTGCCAATTTGGAAGCAAAAAGTGTGCTAAAGTGCCATCTAAGGTATCAACATCTGTGCTAAAGTGCCCTCTAGGAGCTAAAACATGCGTTAAAGTGTCCTCTAGGATCTAAAATGTGTGCAAAGCACCTTCTCAGGTAACAAAAGATGTGCTAAAGTGCCTATTAGGAGTCAAAACATGTGCTAAGGTGCCATCTTAGGTATAAAAATCTGTGCTAAAGTGCCCTTTTTTGGAGCCAAAACGTGTGCTAAAGTGGCCTCTATGAGACAAAACTTGTACTAAAGTGCCCTCTCGGAACTAAAACATGTACAAAGTGTACACTAGGAGCTTTTTGGGTATCAAAATCTGTTCTAAAGTTCCCTCTAGGAGCCAAAACATGTGATAAAGTGCCGATTTGGAACCAAAAAGTGTGCTAAAGTACCATCTAAGGTATCAAAATCTGTGCTAAAGTGCCCTGTAGGAACTAAAACATGTGTTAAAGTGTCCTCTAGGAGATAAAATGTGTGCAAAGCACCTTCTCGGGTAACAAAATGTGTGCTAAAGTGCCCATTAGGAGTCAGAACATGTCATAAAGTGTCCTCTGGGAGCTAGAATCTGTGCTAAAGTGCCCTTTTGGAGCCAAAACATGTGCTAAAGTGCCTTCTAGGAACTAAAACATGTGTTAAAGTGTATGTGAGGAGCTAAAATGTGTGCAAAGCACATTCTCAGGTATCAAAATCTGCACTAAAGTGCCCATTTGGAGCCAAAAGGTATGCTAAAGTGCCATCTAAGGTATCAAAATCTGTACTAAAGTGCCCTGTAGGCACTAAAACATGTGTACTCTAGAAGCTAAAATGTGTGCAAAGCACTATCCCAGGTATCAAAATGTGTGCTAAAGTTCCCATTAGGAGTGAAAACATGTCCTAAAGTGTCCCCTAGGAGCTAAAACATGTTAAAGTGTATTTGAAGAGCTAAAATGTGTGAAAAGCATCTTCTTAGGTATCAAAATGTCTGCTAAAATGCCCTGTGGGAGTCTAAATATTTGCTATAGTTCCCTCTAGGAGCCAAAACATGTGTTAAAGTGCCCATTTGGAGCCCAAAAGTGTGCTAATGTACTGTCTATGGTATTACAATCTGTGTTAAAGTGCCCTGTAGGAACTAAAACATGTGTTGAAGAGTACTCTAGGAGCTAAAATGTGTGCAAAGCACGTTCTTGGGTATCAACATGTGTGTTAAAGTGCCCATTAGGAGTCAAAACATGTGCTAAAGCACCATCTTAGGTATAAAAATCTGTGCTAAAGTGCCCTTTTTTGAGCTAAAACATGTGCTAAAGCCCCAATACATCTGTGCAACGCCACTGTGCAAATTTATAATTAGTCATGACGCGAATAACTCTGTGCTGGCATGCGTACGTTGTAGAGAGACACACTTTCTAAGTCCAATATGTTCACTGAACCACATGCAACTCCTCCTGTACACACACACACACACACACTCTGGTTTAGTGCAGTATGAGTTATCTCCCCGCTGAGGTGTATTTATTTGTTGGTTGGTTCCCAGAGTTCCTGTTTGCGGAGGTGTGTTTCTGCACCGAGGACGCACTCACACGGCCGGGGGGGGGGTGATTTAAGGCGGGATGAGGACGGCGCCCCCCTTGTTAGCGTAATTTACTACATGCACTCTCCCTCTATTTTCCAGAAACTAATTTTAGAGAAAGAGTTTTTCCCCCCCTCCTCACCACATTGCACCTTGTTAAATCTGAGAGGCCTGGATTTGGGATTTGGGATTTGGGTGTTTCCTGCAACAGCGAAGGCTGCTGAGGGAGAACTTAAGGGGTTTGAGAAGAAACATTACACAGAGAATCAAGCTCCCCAGCTACGTGAATCTTCTCACGTCTCACAGATTTCTCCCTAAAAACCTACTGAGCAGAAACGGGCAGGTTCTCAGACTCTATTAATGGTCTGTTCCTGGATCAGTGACCATGGCAGACTCCACCAGGCCCAGACGAGTCAGGTCATAACTTAAAAAAAGGAGCCCTGGGGATTGGCCCATACAGTCTGAAAAATGGTGGCAGGGATAAATAGGAGCCTGAAAACGTACGCGTGCATGCGTACGGCGCCGGCTCGGCCTGCGCTGGATCAAATTAGGCGAAATTTATCAACGCGCGACGTCTGAGAAGAGAAAGTCTGACCGTCGGCTGAAGAGTTTTCATTATGGGGGGAAAAAAAGCTCATAAATTACTTCCAGTACGTGATTGAGTGCAGAATTAAGACCGAAAAGGAAGTGACTCCAGGTGGAGGAAAGAGACGCATCCAAATTACGCAGCTTTTCCTGCTGGAACAAACACGAGCCAAACAAACAGGACTATTATTAACATTACATCAGGTTTTGTGACGCGAACACATAAGTCAAAAGGTAAATTTTTAAAACTTTTAAACGCTGCAAGCCAAAGAAAACCCTGTTATGTGCGTAGAGAACGTTTCGTTACGAAAAGACGACTAGGACGCTTACAGTTTGATGAGATGAAAAATGGATGAGAGTAGGGAAATGTGACATTTGGTGTGTAGAGGTGAGAGTTGAGGGGGGGTTGAGTCAGGAACCACGTTGTCCTCGTGGCTCCGGGACGTCGGGGGTCGACGAGGGCAGCAGAGCCCCGGCTACAGTACGGACAGGGCCGTAAAAGAGCCGTAAACCAGGGGTCAACCGGGGGGGAGCCGGGGGGGGTCTGGGAAAACACCCCTCGCCCGTCCACATTCCGTCTGTCTCTCTCTCTCTTTCCCCCGAACCACCGAATCGATCATCGTTACGTCGCGTTCGTCTTCGTCCACCGCAGCCAGAACCGTATTAGTGTTTCCTCTATCGTCATTTAGATAAAACGCTTCCAGGTGGATGGAAGAGGAAAAAAAAATAAATAAAAGTTGTTAATATGAAAATTCATGATCTAACTTTTTTGAGCCGAAGCCATTCCACAGTCTGACTGCACATTTATCTAAATAATATGAGGATAAAAAAATGTAAAAGTCAATTAATCAGGTTTTAGTGGAGGATGCATGGGACAAAACTGAGGATCAAAGTAAAGAATTCATCCAAAGAACAACTTTGGTACAGAGAGCAAACAGTTTCAATACATCTGTAAATATAGTTATAAACGTTATAACTCAATACATTTGCATCCAAAATACTTCTCAATTTGCACATTCGGTTGTGCCTTTTTTTAACTAAAAATGTGCCTAATTTGGATAAAATAATTTAATTCGTTGGTCTTAATTATGCTCATTTACACACCAGATTTTCTTTTCTTATAGTTGTAACAGAGGAAGTAAACTTATGAGCTTTGGTGAGTCAGTATTTTGACCAAAAAACGTGTAAAAAGGGCGATTTGACTCATTTTTTGGATACTTACATTTTTTTTTTATCAGATCTTGCAGTAAAATGTTCCTTAAATTCTCTACTACAGCCTCAATTCTATGATCCAGCACCTAAAATGTGAAAATTCTGTAGTTTCTATGGTAGTAAACTAAGGATTTTATGCTGTGGACGCCGTAGAATACACATACAAATATATACATATACATAAATACATATATACATATACATATATATATATACATATACATATATATACACATACACATATATGTTTATATACATATACATATATACATACATATATACATACATATATACATACATACATACATATACATATATATACATACATACATATATATACACATATACATATACATACATACACATACATATATATAAGTGTAAAAAGTTTGGATTTGGAGTTTGGATTTTACTACAAAAAACATCACTGTTTGTCTCTCAGGAATCAGTGATGAGTATTTTCTGATCTCTTCTAAACTACCAATACATTTAATTGGTAATATTGGGTACAATATGAAATTCAAGCTTAGACATGCAAAGGAAAACATTTAAAATGTGAGTAAATTACCATGTTTTAGGAATTATATAGGAATTAATCTCCAAATAAAGGCCCCCTGCTGTTATTTGGTAACTCACGGTACGCTGCATTAGACCAGTGAAACCAATAGAAAAGGTGTTTTATCTGCATTAACACATGTACGGGGGACGTTGCGGATCCATCATGTGAGCACGCCGTTTTCTTTGGCTTGTTGAAGTGGAGGGAATTCTCTCCGTGGAGTGAACTCTGACCCGCCGCCTTGTTCGCTCACCCTTCCTCTGGATGCCCCCCCCCCCAGCCTTAAATCCATCTCTCATCCTCCCTCCCTCCCACATGGAGATCCACAGACTGATAAATGCTCATACTCCATTATGCCTGACAGCGCTTTCTCCCTCCGTCTTCCCCCTTTCATCCCCCCCCTCCAACATTCCTTTCCCTGCTCATCCTCGGTGTCCGTCTGGAGGCCCGCTCTGATTACCCATAATCCACCACATCCCTCCACCGGACCGGAGCTGGTGCTGATGAATGGTGATTTGACATCATATCAAGATAAGTACGTAAAAAGATGCCAAAGGAGTGGATGATTCAAACCTGCTTGTCAGGGATTAGTCTCGGATGACAACGTTTGGATGGAATAATAATCCAAATATATATATATATATATATATATATATATATATATATATACTCCATCAAACGTCTTCTACGGCGTCCACAGCATAAAATCCTTAGTTTACTACCATAGAAATTACAGAATGTTCACATTTGAGGTGCTGGATCATAGAATTGAGGCTGTAGTAGAGAATTTAAGGAACATTTTACTGCAAGATCTGATAAAAATGTAAGTGTCCAAAAAATTGTCAAATTGCCTTTTTTTACACATTTTTTTGTCAAAATACTTTCCAACAACTCACTCACTGAAGCTCATAACTTTACTTCCTCTGTTATAACTATAATAAAATAAATCTGGTGTGTAACTGAACATAATTAAGACCAAAGAATCCAAATGAACATATATCAAGTCTAAAAATTTAATTATTTTATCCATAACGAGTTTTTAGCAGGAAATGAAGCACATTTTTATTTTTAAAAAATGGCAGATTTTTTAAGGAAATTGTATTTTAGTACAGATTTACAGATGTATTGAAACTGGTTTTATCAACTGTAGGCTTTAGTGTATTGGTATATATAGATCGATAGATAGATAGGATCCTATCATGTGTTATTTCAGGAATGTGCAAAATAAATAAATAAAGTTTTAAAGTCAAAAACATAAAATCATTAATCAGGTGTCTCAACGTACATTTTGCGTTCATGTTGGTTTCATGTTATTTGAAAATCCATTTGTACAGTTTTATTTGACAGGAAATGTAAATATGAAATATGTAATCCACCTAGAATATAAAACTACTATATATCATGTGTTTTTTATGCATTTATTAATCTTAAATAATCAAAAAAAAAAATTTAAGAGAGTTAATCTATCTGGTACCACGTTTTTTAGAGTTCCACCACATGACATTTTTGATATTAAACATATACACATATATAAACACACACACATATATATATATATATATATATATATATATATATATATATACACACAAATATACATACACATGTACATATACATATATATATATACACATGTACATATACACACATATATATATACATATACATATACACACACACACACACACACACATATACATATACACGTATATATACACACACATATGTGTGTGGATGCTGTGGAAACACACACAGTATCTTTCCTAATGAAATAATCCAATCCATTTTCTAATCCATTTTCCCTAAAATAAAACCAGGCATGACAGATGATGGTACGATGAGGTACTGCATCATGCCTGTGCGTGCGTCTGTGTGTGTGTGTGTGTGTGTGTGTGTGGGCGTGGACTGACATTTCACTTCATTTATTTCCTCTGTGATTCTATTCATTTCACAATTACAGTCGTATTTTTCCAGACCTCCTCCTCTCTGGTATATGGCTAAATAATCAACCTGGGCTTCTTTCCATTGTGATTTTCTCTCTTCTTGGCTCAAACTCTGGCTCTGACGTCTTCGGCCTTGCGTTGCATTAAATCCCCACCGCCGGGATCCCACATCTTTAATAAACATTTATGATGTCCCATATCCTCCTATAGGAGCTCGCGTTTCAAAAGGTACAGACCTGGAAAAGCGCAGAGCCCCACCTTCCATCAAGACATTTTTAATAGTCACAATTGACTTTCCAGGACGGCAATAAATAAGTTCAGTCATGTATTTCTGCTTTTTTTTAACCGATAAAAGCTTAGGATTTAAAATAGTAGATCACCACCAGATGATAACTTAAATCAACTGCAATAGCAGACTTTCAGGTTCAGCCAAACAATCGACACGTTTCCACAAGCACGTGGAACATCACGTTGAGAAGTTAAAAAAATGTATGAAATGGAGTTTTAAAAAGCATTTACCAGGTCTCTCAAAATTTATGTTGGATTCTTGTCATTTGAAGGTCATTTTTCCAAAAATAATGATTTTAATTTGATTATTTAGGAGAAAATGTCAAATGGTCTTACCGATAAATTTTAAACATTTAATAATCCACCTAGAATATAAAACTAGTTGATGGCATCAAACTAGCTTCAAAAGTTGAAATTGAAATACAACACATGCAATGAACAGATCGCACCATTTACATTCATTTTGAATTAAAACTTGCAGTGTGTTTAGTGTGAACGTACAACAACAACTATTTCTCCTGTTTTTTCTCTGCTTTTCCCATTAATTACCAACTTGAACCAACTTTAAAAACAATCAGATAAACTTTTTCTTGCAAAAAAACAAAAAAAAAGTCAATTCTGTGTGTCTACCATGGATGTATTATAACATACTGAGATACCGATTTCTGAGTTCACAAGTTTATCTGGTGTGAACCTGAAAAAGTTCTTCAGTTCCAGGTTTAGTTCTATAATCTGAGACTGATCAGATATTCTAGGGCTTCCCATCATGCCTCAGGGTGATGACAATATGGAAATCGCGGGATCACTTTGCAGACCACATAAAAACATTAAGAGAAAGATAAATAAGTAAAAATCCTCGCCTATGACTTCTCCAGAGATTTTTTGGCCATTTAAAAAAAATATATAGAATACAAAACCTAGTAATTAATAAGGTGATAGCAGACAGTGTACAGGTTTCTCTTTTACCATCAGGACTTTTTGTTATACATCCATAGTGTCTAATCGTTGGCTATTGGTAGCCACCTCCTAGAAGACCACTGTCTTTTTAACGGAGGTCATATTTCACCACTCTACTTCCTGTAACTCCGTTCCTCTGTGTGGGGTAAAGGGGTGAACTGGGATAGAACCTGAAACAGCTACAGTTTCAGAAACTGCTGACATGGACAAGAGCTTAAATCACGCTGTAGCTGGGGGTATGGGGGGGGGGCACTGTGGCCATTTACACATACTTCTGGCTTAACACCCACCCGCCCCGCGGCTGGGACACGGCATGTTCGGCACACAGTCCCAACTCTTGCCACCTGCCAGTGGAATGTTCCATGTGTGCAGCTGTGTATGTACGGGGCTCTCTAATTGGCCAGCGCCGCCTCGGGACCGGCTCGTTGAGAACTCTAATTGATTGCCGTGCTGACCCTCGGCGGCGTGACTGAAAGCTCATTAGTCCCCGAGCACTACTGGCCCGTGACCTGGTGGGGCCGAGCCCTAACCACAGGAAATACACAAGTTTAGAGAAATCTTCCAGAAAGTTTTACATATAAATGACTAGCATATGGATTTAAGTGCCATCAACTCATCTGAGAGGCCTGTCCACAAGGTGTAGGAGTGTATTAATGGGAGAACGGGGGAATTTTTGACCATTCTTCCAAAAAGGCACATTTGTGAGGTCACACATAGATGTTGGAAGGAGAAGGCCTGGCTCTTATTTTCAGCTCAACCCAAAGAAGTTCCATCTATCAGGGTTGAGGTGCAGCCCAGTCATCCAGGTCTTTATGGACCTCGAAGTGTGCACTGAATGGTGGATTTGAATGGGTGAGCTAATACTTTTAGGAATATAGTGAACCCAACACTTTGGTATTACCTTTGAATTAGAATCTTTACCATCACTACAAATGTTCAAAAGTCAAATTCCACTGTAATTATAACTACTTCAAAATTCACTCTATTGATTGATTAAGTCTTTGCTTGTATGTTTGTACATACATTCGTGTTAGCCTTTTTTTAACGGTTATGTAAATGAGGATGCTTTTTCAATATTCTTCCAAGCTAAAATAAAGGTTGTTATATGTTTTGAGTTCTCACCATGTGAGATCTCATGTATTTTGGCAAAAGAAGAGCATTGATTCAAAAATACTCATAACTTTGTAGTTAGTGGGACAATGTCAAAAATGTTATGTTGTGTAACCCAAAACCTTACCAGATATTTTTACAAAAAAGGTTAATTATATATACAAATATTTTAATAATAATTTTTAAAAAACATGCTATCAACTAGTTTTATAATCTGGGTTCATTGAATATTTAAAATGTATTGCAAAAAATCACAGTCTGGTTCTAATGGACTTTCAAATAACATGAAAGCAACATTTTAAGATACCCAATGAATGCGTTTAAAACTGCATATAAAAAGTTTTACTTTAGTTAAGTTCTGATGATAAACTCCTGCATGTCTTGGAGCATCCTCCAGATGGTTGTGGATGAAGTGGAATGAGCCATTAAGTGTGAGTGGTACTGGGACACCAGCCATGGGTTGGAACCAGCCCAGGTGGTGGTGGTGGGGGGGTGGTGGTGGGGGGGGTCGCCTGGTTGAAAGACCCAGAAATAACCTAAAAACACTAAAAAAAACAACACCCAGTGGCACTGGGAAACATCACCGGTGACGTCCCTGGAATGTACTGGGAACAACGTCAAAGTGGTTTAAATTGGATAAGCTGATTCAATCGTGTGCTCTGATTCGATAAGATGCCATCACACCCCCACCTTTAGAACCCCCACTGCCCAGAACAACCTCAGACGTTTCGCCAGCATCAATAAAACTGATTCATTCTCACCTCGCAAGATGATGATGAAAAAACATCTAAAACTTAATTACATTACTTGCATCTCTTCATCCTTCCCCATGCTAAACTACCAGATCTCTGCCCCCCGTGTGGTTAATTACCACTGATAAGATGCAGACACTCTCCTCTGTTTACTGTTGGAGCATGCAAATACTTCATAACACACATGAGGAATTTGTCACAATTTGCCTCCATTGCAATCTCTTGTATTTATATACCGAGGCTTCATAATGTCCTGATGTCCCATGGGTGGGAATTAACCACAGGATACACACCCCAGAGGGTAAAATACCCCATGGTTCATCTACTTGTGTTTATATGGGTTATCTTTGCACCTTTTGCACACCCGATCACGTCCAGCATGGCTGGCTACACCACCTAATTTTACTTTTCATGACACTTGATGATTGCAGAATGTATTTCAAAAATGCAGTCACGTTACATAATGGCATGTAGATATTAACATTAGCTTAATGCTATCAATTAGCTTACTCAATCTGGCAAAACCAAGTTGACGCAAGGTCAAATTAACTTAAACTACTGATATATTATGTAACATTAGTCCATGAATTCATATCGTGAACATCTCAAACTTATAAATTCTTAGTCTTTAACCGTTTCTCCAGGTGATTAAATCACTATTTTACACTCTTCTGATTTTCTGAAGCTGTCGTCTAGATGCTTGAAGATCGCATCGTAATGCGTGATTTTACCAGTAGTTTATTCTAAATGTGTTGTGAGGCGTTAGCTAGGTGGCTAACTGCTTGCTAGTAGCATGCTACCACTAGCTAGACGCTAGCTGCCACTAATCTGGATGATGTTCCTAATGTCAGACGTGTTTATATTAATTAAAGGAATGTAAAGGGAAGGGGAAATGGGGCGTTTGTGACTTTGTGTGAACGGTTTCTTGCAGCTAGCGCTACAGCTACTCTGCTACCAGGTGTCTGTAGGTCCAGGTAAGTTATGTCCAAATAAACAATTGTCTTCTCTACATTAATAATCGTGTGGAGAGCTGTTTATTAGAAAATGCAGATCTTTCATGGTCCTAGTTTTGCCCAATGGGTCATGTGTGAAACAACGTCTCAGAGCTGCTGATGACGGGCGACATGGTGCATCACAAACCCAAAACTCTTTCCTGCGTGTGAGGCAACTCTTGAGGAATGTGGTGCGATTGCATGTGATGCAATTCAGCACACACACACACACACACACACACACACATACACAAAAAACAACTCCACAAGTGATATCGACCACCTGATACACGCATGTGACCGACCGTGAGAAAGTGTGTGTTCAGCCTATTTGTATTTGTGTGCATGGGGCTTGGGTTTCAAACGTGGCACTATTTCCATGCCAGCCCGTTTTCAGCACGTTGAATCTGAAATGCTAACAAGATTCCCTTTCTCCCCTCCCACCCCCTCGTCAACCACCACTTGCTAAGACGGCCCAGCCCATCGCCGGATTTAGACCCTGTTAATGACAGCTGTGACACACACCGTCCACTAAAGTGTGTGTGTGTGAGTGTGTGTGTGCTGCCAAGGAGTTGTGGAGGGACGCTAACATAGTGGACCCTGTCCTGGGTCTTGGCAAAGCCCAAATACATTAATCTCTCACCTGTCAACATTACTACAGATGCACAAGTATTTTCAATATCATGCCTGTCTAGTGCATGCTCTCTTAAACTGAGGCTTATAAAAAAAAAAAAAGACTTTCTAAAAAATCCGGTTTAATAAGCTGTCTCCAGTGATTTCAGGCAGGAAATTATAATAATCTATTCCCATGTAGAACAACAAGTGGATAAGTGAAGACGCTAATTGCCTTTGGGCCTGGTGGTTTTGTCGGAGCTGTGAGGGGGGGTGGTGGTGTGGTGGAAGACGGCCCGGGGGGGGGATGAATGAACACGTTGTGGAGAGCGGGATCGGTAATGACATGCAAATACAAGGTCCAGGCCACAAAATGAGAAGACAAATATCCTGCGTTTGCCTTGCCGCTACTTTAACTGTCCGTCAATGCGAGTTTGTCTCATTCCTTCGATCCTTCAGCGGACGTGTCAACGCACGAAAAACCCAACGAGATGTATTTTTCCTATTGGACTTATAATATTTACCAGTAGTTGAACCATCAGCAGGGGATCTAATAATAAAAGAAAAGGCTTGATTACTAACCACAGCAGACCCATGTTTTATTTTTCAGTTTTTTGGACATCGCGGAGAGTTTATCTTTCCATGAATTATTTCCAGGAAATTACTGGCGAGTTTCCCCCCCCCTCCTTCCCGGTTTAATCCTGTACTTTTTCCAACAAGTTGCTTTTAATAGCTGTATTTCATTGACAGATAAAGGTTGTGGACAGATGACACCCCCCCTGTCAACGCCGCAATCACGACGGCTTCCATCGCTGTTTCCGTGCTGAACATCTGTACCGTTCTGTCGCCACGCTGCGAGACGCCCCGTAAAAGCATTGATATGGAACCCATTAAGACCTCCGAGACTGGATTTTGGACTGAAAACACACACGCTCAAAAAAAAAATATCGCGACTCGTTATTTTTTTACGATTTTATATAACAGAAGGAGAGCGGCTGGTTCCAAAGAGAACGGTGCCAGGAGGCTTTTTAATGCAATTTATTGGGGAACTGGAAAAGAGAGCTGAGGGTGTATTAGTGGGCTGCGAGGGCGACCGAACGACCTCTGTGGTCGCCTAAAAAAAAAAAACATGAAAAATGATAAGATGCCAGATAGGTCAGCGTTGGAAGCGACGAGCGTGTGTTTTGCTGTATCTGGATCTGGAGGTTTAGAAATGTGCTGGCTAAAGGAAACGGCGTTCAAGATTTTTTCGCGGTGCGGTGGTGAGATCACCATGAATCACGAGATTGCAATTCTTCAGAAAACCGTTTGATTATAATGAAAGGAGACTCGAAAACATAATCCAAATTCAATGTATTATTAGGTTTTATCTTGAAAAACCACGGCTAAATTCTCTTTTTATTTGAATGAAAGGTAGTCTTTACTGTTTCCTATCTTTTCATACGCTTCTTGTGAATCGAGTCCAGATACGGCGTATGCTACAGAGGGAATAAGTAGTTCTATCAAAGTGTGGTTAGTACTGTTGAGCCGCGTCCAGGTTCTCACCATGCTAAAACACTGTTTTTATCCTTTAATATGAGGGCTGTAAATTTTATACAGATTGAGACCAAAAGCAGACACTTAGTCTCTTGCCTTTGTTCCAGAACCATGAACGCATATTTCTCATATGTGAACCCATAGTTTCAGAAACAACATTTAATACAATTCCCTGACTATACATTATAAAGAAAAAAATGAGCTGTCAGTCTGTTGAGGCACTTAGTGTTTATTATGAGCCGAATTTGCCCGGACTATTCTTGGATTTTTTTATGACGTGTGTGAACTGGTTTAAAAAAAAGGGGAGATTCTGCATCTGTTTCAGCTAAGATCCTTGCATTCAACTCTAATGTGTTCTATACATTACTGGGCTAAAGCTGGATTTATACTTGACACGTTTAACGGAAATTCAGCTTTTTGATTTTAGATCTTTGTGGAAAAAAAAATAAATCAGCCTAGTGCATCATACATAATGTGATTTAACTGTGTATTAACATGACTTTTAATCACAGGGTAATTTGCTTTGTTTTTCTTTAATGTAAATTTTCTTTTATGTGATGTTAATAAAAGCCTACGTTCAACAGCTATGCTGATGACACAACTTTACATTAAGTTGGACCCAAGTGAACCAACTGTACTTGAACAAGTGGATGCTAACTGTCTTAAATTAATAAATATTAATTAATTAATAACAGCCAGGGCTTTTATTTGTTCCAATCATTTAACAGATCAGGTGTTTATTTGAGACCAGGCAACAGTTTTTGGACACCCGATTAATTCCATCCTGACGAAAAACCTGCTCAACAAAACAAGAACATACAGTAATTTACTCATTCTGTTCATTTCTATGCTGGTTCCCTGTAGATGTTTTAATCTAGGTAATATATGTTTTCTATTAAATCATTTATCAATTACTGTTTTTGGTAAATTACCAAATAACAGCAGGGGCATTTTTCCAATCGCTTAACCGATCAGGCGTTTATTTGGTGATTAATTACATTTTAAAATGCTATAAATTTTTTAAATACGGTAATTAACTTCAATTCTTTTATAAAACCAGCATGACAGCATCTCAAGTCAGTTTTCCTCTACATATTTTATCACAGAAAGTTTGAATTTCATGTCATACTTTTGATATATTTTCTCTGCAATGGAGCCATGGAGATTGATCGATAATAATAATAATCAATTACCAGAGAGAGGGCGTCAGTGGTCCCTTTTATTTTATTTATTTTATAATTATTAGACTTAGTGTGTATTTGGAACTAAGTTATTTATCAAAATAAACACTTGCACCCCATGTTTAAAGGTTTAACGTGAATCAGGTGGTTATATAAACTTAGCAATTTTTGGGTAATTTACAGTAGTTAGTTATGTACCTTGGTATTTACTC
>JAYKQN010000027.1:2310000-2450000 GCA_036785175.1 Eupleurogrammus muticus | reverse complement strand
TTGGCTCCTTTATAATCTCCTTTTAAACATCTTACAGAAAATATTCTTCATGTTCTTAATGATCCTCAGTGATTTACAGCATTTTATGGAATAATAATTGATTATTATCAACTTTGCATTGCAGATAATTTAGATGATTTTAAGTATTTCTTTCTGCTTGGGTCAATTTTGTCTTGCTTAAGTTTTAAATAAAGTTTTTTTAATCTGTAGTACACAAAACTGAAATCTTAACTAGTAAAAATATTTTGTTTTTGGTACAATTAGTCGAATATTGAGTAGATTTTTTTCTTTATTCCAATGGCAGATAAATTATCTTATAGTTTTTTTTTCCTCATTTGCATCAGTTTTCTCGAAACGTATTAATTATTGCAGATAATTTAACTTATTCATAATTCTTTTTTCTGACTTGGTCAGTCTGGTTTCGCGTTAAATTTTAATTTAAGTATTTTTATATGTAGTAAAACACAATGTTAGTTTTATTTTATTATCCGAGCTATGTTTGCTCCGTCACAGCAACATAAATCTATTCTGACACTAAATCTTTGTGGTCGTAGTGATGTTTTCATCCATTTTTATCACCATTTACAGCAGGGAAAACTAAAAAATAAGCCTGTGGTTTAAACTGTTAGGAGTAAAATGGGAAAATATTTGCCTTTAAACAGCGATTAGCATCCGATGGTTTGGATGAAACACCTGAGGAACGTCCACCAAACCGGGTCTCGACACCACGTTGCTGCTGCTTTTTCATCGATTCCTCCATGAAAACAAACGCAGAGCCTCTCTCCCAGATTGGAAACAGCGGCGGATTCGGAATACACTTGACCGACGTCGTGTTTGGAAATCTTTTCATGCCGAAGACGACCCCCCCCCCCAACTGACCCCCCCCCTTCATGGTTTCACTTAGACCAGAGACGCCTGCGTTTGATTTGGGCTTTAACGTCAATAACGCCTCAGAAGAAGCCTGGTACAAAGACGGGGGGAAAGAAAGAGGAACCCGAAAAGCGAGAAGGAACATACCATAATAAGACATTATAATGTGACGTTCATGTGTCGGCCACATGTTGCTGCCCGCGGTTTGTTTGGGGGGGGGGGGGACGGGTTGGCCTGAACCGATAACAGCCAAGGACAAGAGAAAATATAAAGAAGAGATTAGAGGATGTGAACATGATAAAATACTAAAAAAAAATAACCTGATACAGCAGCAGCGTTAAGTTTTATCTATAAATCACATGTTAAACCTGAGCTCCAACACTAAATAAAGTATTTTATCTGTTCCTGTTACAGCATCAACATATATCATCAATATCCACATCATCAATACAATATTGAATAATTTAGTTGAGATGATCTTAATCAATAAAGTACTGATTTGATAAATAGAGGAAACAGCATCAAATAAAACCCTAAACATACCATGAATGATTAATATAAAATACCCTATATGTATAAAAACATATAAGATAATTAATATTTTAGAAAAAGAAGGTAAAAGTGGTATGAAATCAAATTTAACCTGTTGGAATCTATAAATAAATCACATTGAAAGATTTTTTTTTGCTTTTTTGCAGATGATGCCGCTCTTGTGCTAAAACCTATTTAACCTATTAAAATAAAAAATGAAACTAATACAGCAGCAGCTTTGAGTTTTATTGATAAATCACATGTTAAACCTGAGCTCCAACACAAAGTATTTTTATAATAATTCTTCTTTGATCCTATTAATCATTGAACTTTACATTGCAGATAATTTAGATTATTTTAAGTATTTCTTTCTGATTTTAGTCATGTTTGTTTTGTTTTAAGTTTTTAATAAAGTTTTTTTTTATCTGTAGTACACAAAACTGAAACCTAACTGGTATAAATTTCTTGTTTTTGGAGCAATTAGTCCAATATTGAGTATATATATTTTTAATCCACTGGCAGATAATTTATTTTATGTTTTTTTCCTCATTTTGGGTCAGTTTGGTGGTTTTAGAGGAAAAAAACAAGACTAATAATCTATCTTTGAACTCTTATCCTATTATTAATTGGAGATAATTTATTTTATTTCCTCTTATTTAAATCTACAGATTACAGTTTATTACCATTTACAGCAGGGATTAAAATGGTTAATACAGACGACAGACACAGTTACGTATGTGTGAAGAAGAGATTGCAGCATTAAGATATAAAACTTATTACTTTTAATTCACACACACACACACACACACTTTGTTAAGCTCAGACAACTTTTTTTGCTGAATTGCTTTGCTGTGATGAAACGCTGAACGTTGAAGGCAGAGTCTGCGACGGCTGAACGCTTCGTGGTCGAAATGCGTCACTGTGTGCGTGTAGGGTCACGCTGCTGCTGCTGCTAAAAAAGATGTTCATGCAGGATCCTCACAGCGAGTGTGTGATACGTGCACGTGTGAGCAGACATGCTGCATGTGCACCTCAGCCCACGCTTGTTTAAATCAACGCCACAGGTGTGTGTGAGAGTGTGTGTGTGACGGTAAAGACTGTACTATATGAGGGGCGGAGGTGGGGAGTGTGTGTTTATTAGAAGACTACGGGTGGTCCCTGCTCGTCTTATTCATTCTCAGTATAAGAAAGAAGAAAAAAAAAAGGTTTTATGAAGCGTTCATCCCTGGAGGCGAGAGAGAAAAAATAAAAATCACGTTTCATCACAGCCATCAAGCTGTCGATGCAGGTTTATGTCGTTTCTGTCAACACACACACACACACACACACACACACACACACACACACACCTACACACCTACACACACACACACACACACACCTCAATGCCCATCGGCTGGTTTTTGCTTGCACGTAGAAAGATTTTAACTTCTGCACACACACACACACACACACACACACACACACACACGTCTGCAAACACACAGCGAATTCAACCAAACCTGCAAACTCCTAAAAGCCTCTGAAAGTTAGATTTTTTTTTCCACTTCAATCCACCGATGATGGGAATATAAAAGAAAAGAATCCGTCTGACGAGGCAAACAGCAGCTGTGCTGCCATTAATCAGTGTCAGCGATGATGCAACTAACGGGGAATTGGATTTATTGCCAAGGTGAGCTGCATTGTGGGTATTGCAGCTGGTAGCGAGGTACGGCATGTTTCATCCGGTCTGAACGGACGAGGGGAACCTGAAGGACGTGACCTACTTGTCGCAGTATAAATGGAACAGAAACGGCGTGACGAATGCTTTGAGGCTATTTAAAAAGAAAAAAAAAAGTCACATGTGCCGTCTTATAGTAGAAGAAGTCAGCTTGTCATGAATTTAAAATAGAACAGCAATAAAACAGCAGAAGATAAAACCGAGTTGATGTGGGGAAGTTGAAGGAAGCTCCTTCTGTCCACTCTCTGTTCCTGTCATCAACATCACGATTGTGCAGTTTACTCATTCATGAATTATAATAATTGAATTTGAAGGTGAATTTGGAACTGGTGAAACATTTTTCTGGAAAAACTCAGAAAAAGGAGAAAAACATGTTCACCGCTGTGAGAAAAAAGTTTTTTTTAATCCATTTATCCTCTTCCAAAAACACATTGTATCCTTACTGAAAACACAAAAGGTTATGAAAGATTAAAGGAGCAGGCGTCGTGCTGCGGGAATATTTAAATGAAAGTAGGCGCTGCGAGAAACAGGGAAACCAGCGGGAGTCATCACGACATCAAATGCATCAAAAAACATGCAAACACACACACACACACACACTGCGGTGGTAGGGGTGTAACACCATGTGTCTCCACCAATAACATACCAAATCCATCAACGTGCCCCAGCATCCTCGACTGAAGCTGCCCCCCCCCCCACGACCCCAGAGGCTTTAATAAACAGCCGCTGGGGCAAATGAAGTTTTTTTCTGGCTTCAACACGCACAATTACCATAAACACAAGGTTAAACAAGTCTTTAAAGCTTTGAATTCATGAATTAGGAAATAAAAGTCTTGAATTTTGACACTCGGGTGTTAAAAGGTCGAGCAGGATGCAACGTCTCATCAAAAGTTTAATACATCAACCACTGTTATTCTGATTAAATAACATAGCTTACATTTTTTAAAAAGTGGTGAAAAAGGTCTGTCTTTGCCAGAAGTAACGAACTAATTTAGCTCAGGAAGCAAACTGAGGTAAAGCTGGTTGGTTATGTTCTCGATGTTTGGTTTTATCTGAGCTTTAAACCAGAGACCAAGTCAGTGTCAATGTAAATAAAGAGTGTAGAATACATCATCATCAGCAAACTCTGATATACTAGAATATTACGGTCAACAATCTACTGTCGTTCTCTGTGGTTCATGTTAGGGACCGTCTGCAAATTATATGTTTCAGTAGGAATAATAATAATCAATAAAGCATTTTTATCTGTATTATTTATAAAAGTAAATGACTTTTCACTAATCTATTTTAGATATAACTAAATTTAGATAATTTACCTTAGGAACTAAACTGAGGTAAGGTTTGCTGGTTGTTGGATATTATCTTGACTTCTGGTTTAATTAGAATTTTTTAATCAGAGATCCATGTGAATTAAGAGTGTAGAATACATCTTTATACTCTGATATACCAGAACATTACTGTCAAATTAACTCTACATTTTCACATTTTACCCCAAAAAACAGAGTCTTCACGACAATCTAACGTTATTCTCTGTTTGAGTTAGGGACCGTCTGAAACTTACATGTTTCAGTAAGAAATCATGATGAAAAATGTTAACCATTCAAAACAAATATAAATGAAGTTAAAAAAAAACAGGTTTTATTTGCAGGTAGTGTGAAATAGGTATTAAATTTTATATAAATGGTCTTAAATGACTTGAATTTAACTTGAAGAATCCTGGTTATTTTCCCAGATATGTCACATGTTCTCAAAAGAAGAGCAAAAACTTTCACAAGCCAAGATCTTATCTTGGAAAAATGTTTCTCATCAACATTTATATTTAAAAGAAAAACAGAATTCCAGGTACCCAGGAAGCATACCCAACCATTACATAACGTGTCCTGGTTTACTGATGACCACACTCCCAATAAATGCGAGAACGCAGTTTTTTCTTTTTATTTGGAAGCGTGCACACAGCAGCAGGAAAAGAATGGAGAAGAAGTCCAGGAAAAAAGTCTCTCATCATGCACCTAAGCCACGGCTCCATTAAAAGTTACTGCCTTCGTAAAAATTAAAGACTAATGAGATTACTAGAAAAGGTCGTTCCCACTTCCTGGAACGCTGAGCCGGGTCAGTGACGGGATTCAAGTCCAGGAGGTGGACATAATAAAGATAAAAATATAAAAAAAATATATAGTTGAGGGCGTTTTAAGTGATGCTGCTGAGCCACGAGGGAGAAAACGTGAACATGTGTCTTTGCTTTTTACAAAAAAAAACAAAAAACAGCGGAACAAAGACGAAGCAGAACTGAGGCGTATGAACAGAATACAATGTGTGTGTGTGTGTGTGTGTGTGTGTGTGTGTGTGTGTGTGTGTGTGTGTGTGTGTGTGTGTTGGTTTTATCAACTAATCTGAAGCCTTTATATGACGGTACAGCTCTTCCAAACCCAGGGGGGTGATGAAGATCCTAGAAACTAGACCTGTACCTCAGAGGTTCCTCCAATGGTAAAAAGTTTCCTTCAAAAACAAATTCTACTTCAGATTTCACGAAAAACTGATTAATGAAACCCTATTTGTAAAACAGGATGATTCATAGCACTCGATCTGTATCTGAGTCAGAGCACAGACCATTTATCAAGTATTATTTATTTTACAGTTACACTATAAACACGACAAGCAGCTGTATAAGAATTGAACCTAAATAATTTATAATCAGATTTTCCCAAATGGTGAAGATTATAAAAGGGATAAAAAGGGACCGTCTGCAAATGTTTCAGTAGGAATGAATTATTGAAAAATATTCATAAAAAAAAAAAAAATTTCCCTACTTTGTTTTAGATATATTTAAACTTAGATAATTTACTTTACTCTACTTGACTCACTTACATTTCACATTTCACCAGAAAACAGCATCTTCATGTTCACATTCTAGCGTCATTATCTGTGGTTTGTGTTAGGGACCGTCTGCAAATTTCATGTTTCAGTAGGAATGTATTATTGAAAAATATTGACTAATAATAAACTAAATGACTTTTCCCTACTCTGTTTTAGTTTAGATATTTACCTTAGGAACTAAACTGAGGGGAAGATGGCTGGTTGTTGGATATATTCTTGATGTGTGGTTTTATCTTAGCTTTTAATCAACTCAGTGTCCATGTAAATACAGAGTGTAGATTAATAAAATACAGTAAACTAGAATATTACTGTCAACTTTACTCTACATTTTACATTTTACTAGAAAAGCGCGTCTTCATATTAACAAACTACCGTCATTCTCTGTGGTTTATGTTAGGGACCGTCTGCAAATTACAAGTTTCAGTAGGAATTAATGATAAAAAATGTTCACCAAAAATGACAAAAATGACCAAGACAGTGTCCATGTAAATAAAGAGTGTAGAATACAGCATCATCAGCATACTCTGATATACTAGAATATTAGTAAATACTACAACTACTACTACGGATTCAATAATCAGTCATTTACTACTAAAATGAATCTGATGGGTTTAAATCTACCAGCAGCAACATGTTGTATAGACATTATCTCTGTTAACCCACTACCACTCAGAACACTACGAGGCTGTTCTGTTCCAGCAAAACCTTCATTAAAATCCTATTTAATTTTTTTTTTATTCCTGCGCCTTGTGTTGACGTTGACCGGTTGCAGATGCTGCTCTGAAAAAAAGTTATGCAACTGTGTACGGAGCAAAGTCCTGTAACAATAAACACGTCAGCAGATGTGGGATTTTAACGTATTATTCCTCGTTACTCCGGGCCGAGAGGAGAATAAACAACGTCGGAGCGGACCGACGTTTCCTACCGACGCCGTTTATCATGACACACACACACACGCGCACACAGACACACACACACACACACACACGGCCTATAACAATCCGTCAACAGGCTTCTATTCACACTGTGAAGCAACATGTAAAAACAGAAAAACAGGACAGAGAGGAGAACACACATCAGTATGGACTTTAAACACACACACACACACACACACACACACATGCACACACAAACACACACACACATCAGTATAAACCTTGAACACACACACACACACACACACAGACAGTCTGACCTGTCCTGTCAGTTCACCAAAAGCCTCCTTTGTCCTTTATAGTCCTAGTCCAGCCCCCCCTCCAGGACCCTCCAGGACCCTCCAGGACCCCCACCCTGCAGCCCGTCCTGCCCCCCACCAGGAGCTCTGATCTGGGGGCAGAGAGCAGGACAATGGCCTCCCTCCTGGAGGAACACTCACGCATACAGAAAGTCTAATGTCAACTGCCTTTTTACCGTCCTCTAAGACCGTTTCTAACCTGAGATTTGTCAAACCAGAACACGAGAAAACGTCAGGGCGAGTGGATTCGTGCAGCGACCCTCAGCAGGGAACTTTTTCAGAATTAATTTTGATCGCGATTTGTGCGTCAAACAACTTTCTGTTCAGTCCAAAATCACAAATCCCCCCAACATTTCTGAGATACTTCTGGTTTCATTTGCAGCTTTACAGCTAAATTTGAGATGAATGCATGTAGTGGCACATGCAAGTAATTAACGTCTTTTTGAATCACGACCAGATTGTTCAAAAACCTCTTTCACGCAGGTATATGAGATTAGATTATTGGCCACAGACACCGATAACATAAAAAATGTTCCCTTTTTAAAACGTAATTGGCCATTAATGGAATAAAAGTCCTTATAAAAAAAAAAATCCACTTTTTCCCATCATTGTTTCAACACTTATTACATGATTGGCCATTTACATTTTTAAAAAATCTGCTGCCTCTACTGGCCATGCATGGTACTGCAGCTTTAACTGGATGAATTCATCCGGTTAAAATAAATCCAGACCAGAGTTATCTGGGGACTAACAATCCAGTTCCTCCTACGGTGACATTTACATTACGTTTCCTTCATGCTTCCTCGAGGAATTCATTGATTTTCCTGTGCTGCAGATGAGCAACCTGGGCAACGATGAACTAAACTCCGTCTTCCTGCCAGCGACTGTAACAGAGAACAAGACGAGAGACGAGCTTCTGGCCTGAAGTCGAGGAGAGGGATTTAAATCATCTGGACTTCCAAAAGCCAGGAAAGCAGGAGGAGGAAATTGTAAGTAAAAACGCCAGGGCAGAAATAAAACGGCAGAGGCTGCAGGGAGGAAAAAAAGAAGGAAGAGAAGGAGAGAGGACGAGGAAACGCAGAGAGATGAGTTGTGAGCGGCGAGAAACGAGGAGGATCATAAAAATCCCGTCTTCGAGTTTCCATCCGCCGTGGAAATCCGGTTACTACAACAAACATCCGACTGTCCATGAATCACGCTTAAACTTCTCAACTTTCTACGATCAAAAACATAATCCTTGAGTTTCTCCTGCTTTCGTACTGTGTGTGTGTGTGTGTGTGTGTGTGTGTGTGTGTGTGTGTGTGTGTGTGTGTGTGTGTGTGTGTGTGTGGACAACAGAAAAGCGTCGTGGTGCCAGACGCCTGCTGAAAGCTCGCACTAACAAACACGACACCGCGTCCTGTTGTTGAAACATGTTTAAAAGATGGCCGACGCCGGCCAAGAACAACATTTCTTCACGGTTTTCCCTCTTTAAAGGATGACTGTAATTCCTCTTGATAACACACTTCCACCCGAATTCAATTTCTTCACGTTTTCCTCCTTAAGAAATCTGATTTTTTTTCCTTTTCAGGCTATTTTCAAACGCGGCTCTGTCCCAAAACCCATAAGTGACACGGCCCCTTTCATTCTTTCTTTCTCTTTTTTCTCCTCCTGTGTTTAATGTCTCTGTCAACACTTTAAAAGACTTGGCGATGTTGTGAAAAACGAGCCGCGGCGTACATAGCGGAGGGGAGGTGATTTCCCCTGAGCCGCCCGTAATTGCTTCAAGCTTGGACCAGACGGGCCGGGACCGGGACAGGAAACGGTTCTGGATCCGTCCAGAGGTTCTAGAGAGTAGGGGGGATGGGGGGGGGCGTTCAGTGGCGTCCAGACAAGTTCTGATGATGTGCTTTTATTTGATATTCGCGCATAAAATGGATCTATTAAAATTTTTAGCAATGCATCAAGAATATATCAGTTAGACATATTTTTTTTGGCCTATGTAAGTCAATGGGGCTCCATTATCCATTGTTGCATTAGGAATCTTCCATATTTGCATATAGTTGCCGTGGCAACAAAAATAGTAATAAATAAGGTGTGTATATATATATATATATATATATATATATATATACACACCCCTATCAAGTACAAGGGATTTCTTTATTTTTCCACTTAAAAATCAGTATTTCACCTCAGTTTTTACTTAAATAGGACACAAAGAAAGTCTCCAACTATAAAAGTGTGTGTATATATAAAGACAGATTACCCAGCATGCCCTGCAGGAGCTTCCTATATCATAGTCATTTGTTGATGTGATTTTTGCTTTTCACTCCGTTTATTTACACATTCTAATGAAACACAAATCAATTATGGCTTCAGACTTTCTTTGTGTCCTATTTAGGTAAAAACTGAATTGAAATACTAATTTGTAAGTGAAATAATAAAGAAATCCCTTGTATTTGACAGGGTAGGAATCATTTTTGACTTAAGTGTATATATATATATATATATATATATATATAGGTTGTAAACAGAGTCTCAGAATAATGTAAGTCAATGTGACTATTAGGTTTAATGCACAAGGAATTTTCCATATTTGCATATTGTTGCCATATGGAAACAAATCTTTATTTAGCATATAAGAAAAATTAAATTAAATGTAAAAAAAATTATATTATATATATATATATATATATATAATTTGGTGAAAATTTGTCAAAATTCTGAATAAAAGGCAACCTTTGGTTGTAAGATAATGATGCGCACATGTTGATGTGACCTCATCCTTCCAAAATAAAAGCCAGATTTCGCACCTAACTATTATAAAAAAACTGATTTTATATCACTGCTTATCAGAATAATGGATGGTGATTTACCATATGGCGCAGGGTTAAAGAAAACTTGTGACAAATCACCTCCTCAGCTTGTAAACTCAGTCCAATGTGTTTTCTACTCATTCTGCGTCTGTGTACGTCCTTGTTCCCTGTAGCTGCCAGTGGTCTGGTTCCTATCTGGGGGGGGGGGGGCATTCATACAGAGGCTTTGAAGATCTGCTTTAAATCAAAAAGCTCAGACTCTCTCTGTCTCTCCTCTCATACTCGTGATTGAAAACATAAACGCACACACACACACACACACACACACACACACTGCTAAACACACAGCAGAGTCAGTGTCTACACACACATTTGGAAAAAAAAAAAAAAAAGTAAGTTTTAACCATATGCACAACATTCCCACAGAAGAAAGGGAAGAAGCTGCTTCTGTCCAGGACTAATATTCCCTTCTCCATGATTTAAGATTCTCAACAAAATTCCGCACGAGGATCCGTATTTATTTAATTTTCCGAAAAAAGTTCCGCTCTAATCTAAACCGACCCGTCCAGCCTCAACAAGCCGGGCTGAGGTGGGTGTTTGTTTCCACATAAACGGGCCTGGAGGGTGAAAACGCCATTACTCACCCCCCACCCCCCCTGGACTGAGGAGACAGCGAGCATCTAAAGGACCTCAGCCGTCCGGCTGTGTCATTAACTCCCAACGGAACCAGTCGGACCACCGGCGGGAAAAAGGAGGGAGAAAAGGAGCAGGTGAAAGCTGGAGGGAAAACCAGTGAATGGGAAGAGGATTTTTTTTTCCCCCTAGTTTCCATTTTCTGGACCTGCCTCTGCCATCCCTCCGTCTCCTCCCTCGCTTTCCACATTTTTTTTCTCCTTTTCTTCCAGCCCGGGATTAGCTCAGCGGGACGCCGGCATTCCTTCCCCGCTGGTAGCCCTTTTGTCCGGACATTCCCACTCCTCCCAGCGTCCTCTCCCAAAGCCGACCCTTCCACACACTGACAACGGCTTCTTTTTTCTCACCACCCCAAAAAAAAATAAAATAAAATAACCGATTTCATCAAACTGTCCAACTTTAAAACACTGGTTGGCATGGGTAAAATGGATCCTTCAAAATAAAAGCACGGGGCACAGGTTGAGGCCCATTGATGCTCAGCCAGTGTTTCCTGTAGGTCATTTGTTGGTTATTTTTTAATAATTTCTATCATTCTAAAACACGTCTATAGAATATTGAGTTCAGGCTTAGGTGGTTCTGTTCTGTGAGGTAATAGCGCTGGGATTTCCTGAGGGTCTGTGAACGCGTCTTGGAGAAAGTTGAGTGGTTTTCCTCTAAAAAGAAGAAAAGACGGCAGCATCCGTGATTTTTTCTACTATTGAAATAGGAGGAATGTAGGCTTGAAATTATTATTAGATGTGGTAAAATAAAAGTTGGAATGTTTTTATTACTTAAAATGGATATCGGAATGGAAATATTGGATGTAGGGTTGTAAAGGATAGTTTCATGCTATGTAAGTCAATGGGACTCCATTAGGGAATTTTCCTATTTCCTATTTAGAAAAAATATAATCATAATTAAAATAAATGTAAAAAAAAATAATAATAATAATAAAAAATAAACAAAAATCCTTTACCCCCAATTGGTCTGAATAAAAGTCATTCGGTTGTGAGACAACGATGCTCACATGTTCAAAGAGACTGGTCATGTGACCTTATAAATTGTATGTCCTTCAAAATAAAAGCCCCCTTTCACACCTAACTGTAAATAAATCAACAGATTTATATTGCAAGGTAAAGTAATCGTTGTCATATGGAAACACTACGAAGTTAAAGAGAGTTTAATACAAAAAGCTGCATTAGTGCAACTATTATAAAATAAATAACTTCGGGTTGTGGAATATTATAAATTTGTCATCTTGAGCTTTAGAAAACAAAAACTGACATGTGTCACTATTTATAGGTGAAATGACTGATCAGTTAATCCATGACACAATCAACGGATCAATCAATCATGTAAATGATTAATTGAATGATTACTCAGTTTTACCTCTATATATATAGAACACCATCACCCACATGGAGCAATTCACAGCACAAAATCTACTGAATTCATGTTAATCCACTCACTTTTTAAGGATGATCGTGTCCTCTGCAATGAGTTCCCCTCCTCTCAGACTCATGTTTTAGGCTCAGAAATGACCATAAAAATCCTCCAGCATCATCCAATGCTATAGAAAATAATAAAATGAAAGGTTTCCCTCTCACATGTCGTCTTCTCAGTATTTCTGGCTCCGGCTCTGATTGTCAAATGTTTTATTTTTCCCCCCAGAAGACGACTCGGCTGATTTAGCCAAACTATGTCATGTTTAAGGTCCATGTAAGTAAGTCAGAGACTAATTTAAGAGCGAGGAAACTGCTTTAGTTAGTTCTTCAGGTGCATCTGTTTTTATTTTCTTACTTCTCCCCCACATGCAGAGTTTAGTCATGAATTGATGCTGATTCCAGTAAAAAATGGAGCTCCTGCAATCACATTGATATGTTATAGTTATTTTAATTTTAACAAATTTATGTTTGCAGGCACGCCTTCAGACGTTCCATGATTCATGATAACAGCGTGTAGGGTTCTCCCACAGTAAAACAGCCTACGATGCTGCAGGTATGCACCACTGCAGGATTTACAGCAGCTGGATTTGGAAGAACACGAGCTGTGGCGGTGATGCACGAACCACCCGTGGACAGCCAGGCTGCAGGTTTGAACACGGACAAAGCTGAAACGCACATGTTGGACGGAGGCCTTCACTTTTTATTTTCACGTGAGGCTGAGTAAACGTTGGCTCTACTCTCTGATAGACTCCCTAACAGATGTGGACACATCTGCACGTGAAACGCCCCCCCCCTGTAAAAACAATAGAATTAACGGTGCATTCAGGTGCACACTGTAAACTCTGAAATCTATACTTTGAGGGAGTTCCAGTTTCACACCTACAGAATTTTTTTTTAATAATCACATAGCAATTGTAAAGATGTGAAAAGTGTTGTAAAGGATAGTTTCATGCTATGTAAGTCAATGGGACTCCATGCACTGGGAATTTTCCTATTTCCTATTTAGAAAAAATATAATCATAATTAAAATAAATGTTAAAAAAATAATAATAAAAATAAAAAAATAAACAAAAATCCTTTACCCTCAATTGGTCTGTTACTTTTTTTTTTTGGTTAATATTTTCCAAAACTCTGAATAAAAGTCATTTGGTTGTAAGACAACGATGCTCACATGTTCAAAGAGACTGGTCATGTGACCTTATAAATTGTATGCCCTTCAAAATAAAAGCCCCCTTTCACAACTAACTGTAAATAAAACAGATTTATATTGCATCTTTTTTCAGAAAAATTAAGATAAAGTAATCGTTGTCATATGGAAAAACTGCAAAGTTAAAGAGAGTTTAATATAAAAAGCTGCATTTAAAAGCCAAAGATTCCAATCTTAAAAAGTCCATAAAATCATAAATTGTTAGCAGTAGATGTTATAAGGTATTGTTGTACAAGTGTCGAGATGTGATGATTTTTCATGTTGTTTCACTGCACAATTTTTAATAAATAAATAATAATATCGTAGCAACAATTTTATTTCATTTATTTGCACATTTAAAAAGGTACAAAACACTTGTAAAAACTAATCCTGTGGGAAACGCTGCTGTTAAGTAGGGCTTATGGATTTTAAGAAAAAAAATTAAACAGATTTTTTCAAATCAAGTTTCATTGCAAAACATTCACAGAAATTTACATCAACCCATTAAAACAATAAATAAAAAGAATAAAAACTAAAACCGAGAACTGATGGCACCAGTTATTACAACAGCATCTATGTCTGAACTTAAAATGGAGCAAAAGAAAAACGTCTTAACTTAAAGTAATAACGGTAAAGGAGGAGCATACTACATGGAAAACAGTTGGAAAAAAAAAAACTTTGACAACTTCAATATCACGTCGTCTGAAATCAAAGTTTTGGATGTAAAACGATCGTTCAGGCCGACTTAAAGAAGTAGGAGGAACACGCAGTGTCCTGACAGACGATTGATGGAGTCTCCCAAACAGACGAGTGAACTGGCCTGTGACTTCCTAATCCTCTCACCTGGGTTTCACAACTCCAACGCAAACACACACACACACACACACACACACACACACACACACACACACACACACACACACACACACACACACACACACACACACAGACGACGCTGCAAAACGCAGATACCCTGATACAACAACCGCGCGACCTCGCGTTGTGTGTTTTAATACTAGAGCGGATAATAGTTTTATTAGTAGCACTGATTCCTACACTGTTTTTTTTTTTTTTACCTCTTAATCTCCGCGGTTACGAGGCTTTAGTACGAACACACACTGTTCACCGTGTGAGTATGTGTGTGTGTGTGTGTGTGTGTGTGTGTGTGTGAGTGTTAATTACACGGACTGAATTGTTAATACAACATCCAGATCGCTAAAGGTCCTGCGTGTGTGTGCGTGCACATGTGTGTGTGTGCGTGCGTGCACATGTGTGCGTGCACATGTGTGTGTGCCGCCAGCTTAGTTTACACAAGAAGGTCATTTTAATCAGGTGAACACCAGGCCGTCTAATCTGCAGGTCTTTGCCGGAGCATAAACAGAGGATATCCCCGGGCTCAGCCAGGGATCACATACCTGGAGTCATGGAAAAGTCATTTTCTGAGGGCTGACCGGAGCAATCACATGACCTCCTGCCCCCCCCAGGTCACACACACACACACACACACACACACCCTGTCTCTATATACCAATGCTTTACACAACATGATTGTTGTAATGGTCAGAGTTTCCCTACTCCATTCATTCATCCAATTTTTTTTTTTTCCTGAACATACACTTTATTTCCAAAGGTATTGGCTCAACCGCATCCAAATCCACCTTCCAGAGCACAAATCAGGGTCCATAAAGACCTGGATGACAGAGTCTGGTCTGGACCGAACCTTCACCCTGAGTCCTGACCTTAAAAACCTCCACAGACAGAACACCTTTGGGATGAACTGAGAGACTGAGAGCTGTGTGACCTCACAAAAAACGGTTCAAACATTTCCCATTAACGCACTCCTGAAAACTTTCCCACATGAGTTGATGTCACTTGAATTCATATGCGAGGAGAGAGGCTGAACAAGGGTTGGGCGACGCAGACTGAATTAAATATTACAGGAATTTTGGCAGAAGGTTTTCCCTGTCACTGTGTGTTGGATCATAGAAACTGTTCAATACCATAGGCAGGCTACTGTAGTCAAACAAACTTTGGAAGAAAAGTTCATGAGTGCCGTGTCTTTTCTTCTTCAGGATAATCACTCATGTCTCCAAGATGCGTTCAAAGACCCTCAGGAAATCCCAGTACTGTCACCCAACAGAACAGAATCAGAGCCTAAACCTATTTATTTATAAGTCAGTAATCAATTACATCAAAACGCCATTGGCTGATCACCAAGACCCCAACAAATCTAGATATTTGTTTTTATCCACGTACTTTTCTATCCAATCCAAAAACACACTGACAAAGGCACTTAACTGGAGATTTGTCAAACCTGGATAAACGAGTGGAGAGATGCAGTGACCCTGATTCAGGTATTTATTAATTTTTGTTTAGTTTCGTTGATGTTGATAAACGTCGTCCTACAGTAAAATCTGTTTCAGCTTTAACACCCAAACACTTCACTTCAAAGCCCCAATACACAGGTTTTTTAGTTTTTTTAGTTTTGTAGTGTCAACACATTTGGCAAAAACCATCTTCATCATAAAAATGTTCATGTTACCACTAGCTAGTGAAAAAAGAAGAAAACACCACCATGTTGCACACAAGTTTATGTGTGTATATATTATGTGTGCGTGTAAACTTACATGAACAAGCAACGTGTTTTTCATTATTAACACAGGAACCCTCCAAAATAAACTAAAAAGCCACATCACATCAGAATCATTTGCATCCAAATCCATCGAAAATCTCAAATCGTTAAGAATATTTCAGCATCAACTATCAAAACCTTGGTCACACATTGGCTTTTGGATCTTTACATCTGAATTTAAGACTACTGCATAAATTGCAAATAGATCCATCTGTGTTTTTGAATTACTACCACGCTCAAAACCTTCTGTGCAGGAAATTCTGCTTATCGACCCCTACTGGCCTGGCATGGTATGACATGTTTTTTTAGCAGATTGCATGGTGGGTGACAACGTCTAGTTAAAACAAAATCTAGACATTCATATACGTCTTTAGTCACATACCACCATGCATACCAATGGATGTCATTTAATGTTGGATCTCTGTGACCACACCATAACCATGAGGCCTCACATAAAGAAATACTGCGACTTATTAAGAATACTTCTAGCACATTAACCTTATTTTAATGCACACATGGATCTAACCCCCCCCCCCCCTGTGTAACTACTGCTGGGAGGCATGCCGCCTCGCTTCCTGTTGGTGATAACATATCAACAAGGTCTGACTCTATCACAAGTGGAGACCAGTTAAGGTAATGGGGGGGGGGGGGGGGTAAAGGCAACCTTGCTATCGTCTCTGATTTGAGTTTCAGTTGATAGAAGTTTGGTCCCGAGAGAAAGAGAAAGAGAAAGAGGCTGTGAATGTGTGTGAGAGGAGGCTACAAGTAGTAGTAGTAGTAGTAGTAGTAGTAGTAGTAGTAGTAGTAGTAGTAGTAGTAGTAGTAGTGGTAGTAGTGGTAGTAGTAGTAGGAGTAGTAGTAGTGGTAGTAGTAGTAGTAGTAGTAGTAGTAGTAGTAGTATAGGGGGCAGGATTTCTTCCTGGATGCAGGTCATTAACATACCCTCATGCAACAAGGCTTAGATATGTATATAAATGCATCTAGACGCTCACAGAGCAAACTGGCCTTGTTTGTCTGCAGATAACCAGACGCCTTCCTGCGCACATTAACTAACAACAGACTGAACTGATCCACAGGAACTTGGTGAAAAGTTTCTTCAATCCTGTGAGTTACAGTTTTCTACCTGTTTTTTACTACCTAAAATGACCAAATAATAGCCTGGGGCTTTTATTTGTTTCCATCACTTAACAGATCAGGTGTTTGGGACAGTAGATTTATTCCCTCCTGACAGTACAACTTCCGTATAATTTACGTTTTTATAAAGGCAAAACAGTTCTGCAGTTAAACTCCAGAGTTTTTCTCTGCATATTTTATCATCATAACCTGAAGCGATGCAGCCTCAGTATTTACATGTTCTTCCTTAATAAATTTGACTTATGCATACATACATGCTGCTATTATTTGGTTATTCACAGTGGTCACTATCAGATGGGTTGACTCAGAAAAATCACACAAACCCCCCCCCCCCCCCCACACACACACACACACACACACACACACACACACACACACACACACACACACTAATCCAGAATGTGCTGGTAGTAAAAGCAGCGTGTTGACTTGTCTTTCAGTCTGTAATTAGCAGCAGTTTAGTGAATTGTTGTGGTTGTTTCTATTCTAGGTCTGACCCTTATCTACTGGAGCCTCTGACAACACTGGCTGCTCAAGTGTGTGTGTGTGTGTGTGTGTGTAAATGTGTGTGTGTGGTGTGTGTGTGTTTTCTGACCTTCAGACAAGTATATGGAAAGAAAAAGCAACAGGTAGTAAAATCCACATACAAGAGGTTGCATAACATTTATTCCAATATTGTGTACAATTATCTCATTCCACTGGTGGGTAATTTTGCGTATTTCAAGTCCTTTCTTGATTTTAATCAATTTAATCTTATTTTTTAAGAAAGTGTTTGATCCACATCATGAAAACAAAACTTAAAATAAGATAAATTATCTGCCAGATGGAATTCTATGAGGAGACAATTCAGTCAGTACAAAAAAACCATTTTGCTGAGTAACAGCCTACAGTAAATGTGTGTGTGTGTGTGTGTGTGTGTGTGTGGACATGCATGTGTCTGATGATAAGCAGTGATTCAGACATTCAGACAAAAGGAAAAAAAGACAGAAACAGCCACGTCTTTCTTCCAGATGTTGTGCTGCTGTGCGATAGGAGGGTGAAGGCCGACATTCTAACCCGACCCTCAGCTACTGATCCAGTAACCGCTCATCGAGGAGCCCAGCGGCGATGGGAAATTAAAAGCCAGAGATGAAAAACGAGAATCCCCAATCAGCGACGTCTCAGCGGTTTTAACCCTCTGTTGGCACCATACAGCGACATCTACATTTATCTCCATTTTTTCTGAAACAATGTGATATAAAAATCTGTGTTTTTTCAGTGAGGTGTGAAAAGTGGGCTTTTATTTTGAAGGACATACAAATGAGGAGGTCACATGACCAGTCGCTTTGGCTCATGGATATTTAACATGTGAGTGTCACAATTTTCCCCAATAAAAAATTGAAGTCACTATCTGGGATAACTTCTTTTATACTCAATAAAATGTTTTATTTTTTTTTCTAATATGCTAAAAAAGATATATAAAATAAATATGAAAGATTCCTAGTGTATAAAACCTAATGAGTCACATTGATTTATACAGCATGAAACTATCCTGAGACTAAGTTTACAACTTTTTCTTATAGTGTATATTTTTTATATATATATAATATATATTTATTTAGGCCATTTTAAGTAATAAAGACGTTCATAAAGTTTTTTACCATGTCTACATAATAGTTCATCGTTTGACACAACAAATAACACACGTGTAATTTGAAGGACATAACTTTTTTTTTTCTAGGAACTAAAACACCTTTTTCTCTCTGCACACACACACACACACACACACACACATTCTAGATTTCAACGGGCCAGAAAATACACACACGTCAGTCATAACAAGCCCTGAGCATTCCAGCTACACTAACCACACACACACACACACACACACACACACACACACACACACACACACACACACACACACACACACACACACACACACACACACACACACACACACACAATAGCGGCTTTGTGAATCACGCTTGATGGAGAGAGGTCGAAATAAAAGCTGCCATGTCTGTTATTAAGAATCACCCTTGAATCATCTGTCCAAACATACCACCACAATACTACACTTCCTTCCATGAGTAATGTCTATACCAGCCCCCCCCCCCCCCCCACCAACCTACACCCTCCTCACATGTTGGAATAATTATCCACCAGTTAAGTTGCAGATTATCACGGTTTCATCTGTTAAGTTTGTATTAAAGTCCAATGCAGATATTTAGTTTATCATGTTCTTTTCACTTTTTGTTGCTAAAATAACTAATATCTTATTTAATTATCTGCAAATCAACAACATGAGTTATAAAGTCGAGTCCATTCTAAGATTCTATGGAAACACAGCAATCGGTGCATGCATTTTCTTCACTTTAAAGAATATATTTGAACGAAACTAAAATGTTTCCCAGAAGTTTCCAATCAGCGATGCACGAGTTAACCAAACCTTTTAGTGCCCCATAAGGTCAATTGCTGTAATTTCTTTTTTAAATGGCAGAGAGGAGCATTGGGACAATATTTCCTTTAAAATCCAGTCAGTGAGAAGTCAAGAGAATCCAAAAACCGGAGCCTTATTCGAGGATCACAGCGTTTTAACGACATGTCAGAGCCATAGGAAGAGACGCTTTGTAACTACATTACACTGACGGGACAAAACGTCTTTAATTTCACTTAACAAAATTACAAAATTAAATCAATCGGGGGGCGCTCCGTTCCCCTGTTTTTCCAGCAATTAAAAGTAGATTTGTGTACATTTCTGCTCACGTCTCGAGTTAAAATAACCTCTGGAACGCGATGAGAGAACCCCCCCCCCTCTAAATTAATTTGCCAGCTGGGTGCAGCACTGGGAGAGAAGCCGTTCGTCTACTTCAGTTTTCTACCGTCTCTAAACCACGAGGACCAGGTGGTCCCGCAGCGGTGATGGGGAAAGCACACGGCGTGGTGGAAACCATGGGATGAAAGGAAGGCTGGGGAGGGGGGGGGCAAGGGGGGTTGGAGAAAAAAGGTGCAATTTGGTGGGTTAGATAAGATGAGGAGGATAAGATGGAGGGATAACGGGTTGACAAAGGAAAGGTAACAGAGACGGAGGGGAGTGACTAACAAGTGTCTGGTTTACTGGAGTCTCTGGTGGAGCTGGGGGGGTTTGTCATGGAACACCTGCCTCCACTTAACCCCTCTCCCTCTCTTTCTGCTTGAGCTGCCTCTTTCAGCCACCCCCCCCCCCCCCCGGCATCATTCATGCAGCCAGTATCCCACAGCCTCCACGGGCCCAGAGCTCCTTCTATTCCCAAACACAGGAGCCCCCCCCCCAACTAAAAACCTGGGACCTCACTGACCAGCCACCCAGTTGGCCGGAGGGGGGGGGGGGGGGGGGCATGACTTTCCTTAAAGATCCAGCAAAGTGGTTTGAAAAGACTTTCATAATTGAAAAAAACTATTACAGCATTTCCAGTTTTTTAATTGCATTTCCAATTAAACACGAAAATAAAGTTGGTTAATTGCAGCTCAACTTTCTAATGACTAGTCCTAATATATAATCTGTGCATCATTTGTTCCTTTTGCACAAAAAAAAGAAAAATAAATGCTTGTTTTTTATACTTTGACTTAACACGGGCTCCTTAACCCATAAAAACCCAGACCCATTCATCCTCAAAGGAAAATTATGTGTGTTATACCATAGACCAAATTGGCCAAATAGAACACATTTTTTTCAGAAAAATACTTTTTATTCCCAAAGATCTGTAGTTTGACATATTCTTTTTACCATTGGGCATTAGTGGTAAACATATTCCATATTAGGATGATTAGTAAATGTCACTTTGGGACTTAATGAGTTAAGTTCAGACATAAAACCTCATAATGAAGAGTCTGGGGGAACCAACGTTCCTGTTACACCGGTGTACCAACACTGTGGGTCCTTATGGGTTAACGGATAAGTTGTTTTTATTTAATTAGGGCCTTCATTCTACATCACAATGTTATTTTCTACTCACCCAAGGTGATATTTTCACATCACACATTTTGATGATGAAACAGCTTCCTATGGGCAAAGTGATGCAGAATAAAACATAGGTTGTTTCTAAATGTATTGATTATGCTACAGTAGCACTAAGAACTTGTAGGCGTGTGTGATGTTTTGTTCAGTTTTTAGTTTTTTTTAGTAAGTGTTTATTGACAGCTCCATTGATTGTCTAGCTGCCTTAGCTGGTACAACACCTGGATAACACCTTCTTCATTTGGAGAGAGAACCTGATGTGATGGCATCATCTTCCGTAAGAAGCTAGCAGCTAAAATTAATAAAAATAACTAAAAACCTACATATGTGATGTACAGACTGACAGATGCTCCTTGACTTAGAGATGGATTAATACTGGTTCAAACAGATGCTAATGTGTTAGCAGGTTTAGCTGCTACCTTATTCCTCAGGTTAACACAGACTACAGCCAATGACAAGACAAGGAAGCCAACAGAACAGAATTGAAGCTTTAAATTAAAGTGTAATTTTTGTTGCCTAGCACTTTAGTTTTAATTTTTGCATTTGAGTTTTAAAGGTGTGACATAAGTATCTATGATGCTTGCAACTGTGGATGAATAAAACTGAAATCTCAATTCAATTTTCCTTAAAAGTATTTATATTCATTCACTGTACATTCTAATGTGTGTATTTTCTCACTTACACACACACACACACACACACTGCACAACAAACGTCGCCTCCTTCCGACTGGTGGTTCCACCAATTAAAGGCCTGTGTTAGGTCAGGAGTTATTCATTTGACATTAAAGAGGACATGGGGTCCCTCTATTCAGACCCACCACAGGCGACGCCCCCCGCCCCCTTCTCCTCCTTTCACCCCGTTTTCCATGCCTCATAAAAGATTTGCCCCCTCGACCCCCTCTCCCAACCAACTCGCTCTTCCAGTCTCTTGTTTGCTCGCTCTCACTCGTTCTCTTCGCCTTTTCTCAACTAACCGATCCCCATTGACCCCCCCCCCCCCCCCTTTATCTACTGGTGCGACTTACAGCGAATCATCTTGAGCAGATGTTACGAAGCGACGTTTAAAACACTCATCAATAATCGTGTCTTTTCCCCGTCTGGAAGAGTGGGCGTGATGTGCATGGACTGGTGGAGGGGTCACTGGTTCCCAAATGTCTGTTACAGTAGCTTCTCCCAGGGGTGGGGGAGGGGGGGGTGGAGTTTTTATTTAACACGAGTTAAAAACACAGTATACAGAATCTTGAGTAAACGCTCCAATGGCCGACTGACTCCAGCTGCCTTCAATGTCCTGTGAATAACGTCCGTCTCTTTGTCTGTCCGTAAACCTGAAATAACTTCACAAGGCAAAGATGCAAAGATGCTAAGTCAAGACACATTAATAGGATGGGTAAACTCATCCTTCTAGACACCAAGGACCAAACCATGTAGGGACAATTCAGTAAGACTTTATCTTTCAATATCAGCCTTAGTAAGTGTTATAAGTAACTAAGACTGTGAGTTTATTTTAAAAATGAGCAACTTCTAGCGCTAAACCATTTCATCACCATCTGGTATTGGGTACATCATCAGGTATGTTTGATACGATCGGCTATAAGCTATGTACAGATGAATTTGACAGACATTTGTTGTTTCTGGGCTTTTATAAACTATGCCTCCAATACACACAAATACACAGATGGTTCCTAGATCGAATATCGATGTACACTGATATGCAGTCTGGGGTTAGCCAGGCTATATCATCAATGGTTTCTGCTACAGATGCAGAGAATTGGTCAAAGTTTGATTATTTGGTCTACACCAGGCAATAATGGTCCACTTTCACAACTGCAAACAAACCAAAATTGGTCCAATTTTTAGCCAATCACAAGTCTCCATGGGTACAACTTGCTGGTTACCGCCACACAGCGGGCGACCACATTGGAAATTTGTAGAGAAATCACTGAAAGGCATCGTGGAAATAAGGTCAAGTGGGAGGGAATGATGATAATACGTCTGGATTATATAGTAGGATGTAGTACAACAGGGTTGTAGATGGTAGCAATGTGACTTTTGTGATGCAGACTCTCTGAAAACCCAAAAGAAAAAGAAGAAACTGTAGGTTTTCCTGCAAAATACCTGCATTGTTGTGGACGGTGTCTTGGCCCGTTTGGTGCCACCAACCGTTGTTGGTGTGGAAACACCCTAAACAGCAGTGAAACATGATGTCCTGACAGCTCTTCAAAAGAGAGATAATAAAAAAACGAGATAACGCCGACGCATTCAAGACACCGAATCGTGTTTGTGAGTGGAATCAGTGTTTTCTTTTACTGAAATGGTACAATCGCTGCCTGTGTTCCGCGGCCTTTTGACTCCTGACGACTCCTTAAACAGCCATAAATCTACAAACTGCAAAGCTTTATTATTTTAAGCCAGACTCAGGCAACAACTTAATTGAATTCCATCTTAACAAGGTCAAAGCTACGTTTAAACATCAACACAATTAATGATGAACTAGGAAAACGTCCACGCAGACGCTCCTTATTCTCCATTATTTATTGGCAACAGAAATGTGCAAAAGCGAGACGACAAACAGTTTGTTCTGTAACTACATTTAGCATTTATCTGAGGAGGTTACTAGTTAAATTGAAGCCTGTTAATGCTTGGGGGCTGGTTCGGGTCGGGAGGAGAGGGGGGGGGTAAGTCTGGCTGAACGCTTGGTGGTCCAGTGGCACCGGGTCCGACTGGGAGGAAGTGCACTGATTTACATGTGCTACTTTATAGATCCCAGTAGGGACATTTTCTTTTCATTTCCCCCCCCACCCTCCCTTACTCTACAGGGTCAGATAATGTAGAGCTCCCCCAGGGTCACTGGGCGTCCCCCGTCTTGTTTGGAGACGCTTAAAGGGTGCGTGGGTGTTCACCAACACGGGCTCCTGAACCCAGAACCCGTGGTTAAACGGGGGCCTTCCTACTCGCTCCAACACCCTGATGACTTACGGACCACTGTACGCTACCGGTCCATGATTCATTTTAAAGTTCTAGCAGGAGAACACTTCATTTAGAGCGGCGGCCCGCGGCAGATTTATGAGCAATAACATCAGGACAATGCAGCGCTGTGGGTCCAGCTTCTTCTTTCGGTTTTATGACCATACAACGACTCCATTATTGAAACTGCAGAAGGTGAACTCCCTCCTGACGTCTTCATTTTAAACTGTGCCTACAGTCCATATTCAGAGTAGATTTTAGCTTGTGAGACCATCATTATGTCAGTTTCCAGAACGTTTCAAAGCAATTCAAATATTCTGGATGATGGTTTGACCCAGAACTCACTTGCAAAGACCACATTGAGTATATTCATCGTAAAATCAGCTTTGCCATTTTTTTTTTATTATGCTGACAGAACATATCTTTTTTTTTCTTTTTGCCTGAGAGATGGAGCCCTATTTCCCCTAATTACTGTGTGCCTTAAAGTGGGCATTTAATATTCTATATGTTAAAAAATCATGCAAATATGTATATGTAACTATATATGAATACAGCTGGAAAGGCAGATAATTGTAGTGAAATGTATTGTTAAAAATTCAAAGAAAGTTAAAAAATAGATATGATAGGATAGATACTGAAAATTTAAATGACATAAGTTAGTCTTATTAGCATGATTGTGGTGTAATGTCTTTAATGTCTTTGTCTCCAACATTTCAGACTCAGTAACACACCGGTCTTTCACAGTGAACCAAGCGCTACAGACGCTTCGTCATATTTCCTCGTCTTAGCTTTGGGAGACTTTGGTTTGTCTCTTTATCTCCGTCTCTCTCCGCCTGTCTTCTCATCCCTGTTAAATATGTTTTCATGGTGTCACTTGGTGTCTACACTTCATACTCATACTCTGTGCTGTATGCTCCCTGTGAACACTCTGCTGCCCCCTAATGTAGTGGAGGTGCAACTACACTTTAAAAAAGCCCCACTATTTGAGAACCACTGCTTTAGACATTAGTTGATTGACTCCTTTGCATAGATTTAAATGTGCTTTGTCTTCTTTTGAGTTAAAGTTATCTACAGCACATTATAATCTCAATCTGTAGTTATTATCATATATTTATATCTGCTTATTTTACTGCTGCCATGGCTCATTTTCATTGTGCTTTGCCTTAGTTCATCCAGGAGCCACTTGAAAACAAGAGGATTCCTCTTAAGGGGTTTATCCCACTTAAAATGCTTGAATGAATGGATCAACAAACGCTGGATGTTGATAAAGCCATGGCGTCCCACATTTGTGTTAAATAATGACACTGCAGTTACGCATTGGTTGGTAGCATGTTGGTACCAGTGGGGATTACGCTGTTGTGTAAATCTTGTCTCCTTGTTTATTCAGTGGCCGGCCGGTGTGAAAAAGGTGGAAATCCTGAAATGACGGGTTGAGAGCGGCAGGCGGCGGGCCTCCTGAATCTGGGGGGGTTGGGTCGCTTTGATAGACACGCTGCCTACAATTACTCCCCAGCTAAGGTTGGCTTTCTTCCTGTCTGGGCAAGACAACTGAGAAATTAAATTACACAAAAAGTTGTGCCAAACAGGTAATCCAGTAAAAAAAAAAAAGCAGGACAGTGAACGGGGAAAGAATTCAATAATAGACATGAAAGGAAAGAGGAAGAGGAGATATAAAGAGGTGTTTCTGTCTACTGGTGAGACTGAAGGGTGCAGATAGAAGCTGGCGAGGCTGCAGGTTCCAGGCCAAGCCGAAGACAGAAAAACCGATAACGTATCATAGCCCCGTGTTTGAGGATACAGGAAGGGAGACCTTTTTAGAATAAAGTGCACAGACGCTCAAGGTGCACAGTTGGGAAGTGGGTTTCTAAGATAGAAATTATACAGGAGAAGAGAGGTTATAGCACTTTTCATTCATACGGATGAAGAATATTGGAATACAAGCGCATTTTTCACTACTGTTGAATTTATTGGGGTTGCAAAATACCAGAAATTTTCAAAGTTGGAAACTTTGAATGGAACTTGAATATAGTTATAATTGTAGTATAAATTCAGCTAAAACCATCAGATATAATGTAGGTACAGTCCTCTATCACATGCACACAGCACTATGCTACGACAGAATCAGAGAGGCTTCATTTAAAACTGCAGTTGAAAACTTTATATCCAAATTTATCAAATTAAAGGTTTTCCCTTGACAGGGAACTTGAATAAGTTATATATTGGTATAAATTTGGCTAAAACAACCAGATTTAAAGCAGGTATCGTTCTCAAATCCCATACAAGCTTTATTTAAACTAGAGTTTCTAAGACAGAAATTCAACATGAGAACAAAATGTGTATATTTTCCAACAAATGTTATGTTATATATAGAATAGAATAGATAAACTTTATTGATCCCACAACGGGGAAATTTGTGTGTTACTGCAGCGTTACAGATAAAGAAAAGAAAAATAAAGTTGAAGAAGATAAAAAAGACTTTAGAAAAATAAAAAAACACACACCACAATGTACAAATTCGCAGAATTTGTTAATCCGCATACACAGTATGCATTATCGACAGAATGGAGAAAGAAATGCTAATAAATAGTAAGAACAAAAAGTATGCATAAGCAAGGCATATATACATACCTACATGGACGTACATACCTACATACATACACATACACACATATTTGCATATATATATATGGACATACATATCCATGCACATACCCACATGTACACATACATAGCTAATGCACACTTAAGGTGCAGGGTGAGTGTGAAGAGGAAAAAAGTGACCAGTGTAAAAGTGACAGTGGCTACAGTGAGGTTTATGTTTATGTTATGTTATAGAGTCTTATTGCTGTCGGGATGAATGATCTGCGAAAGCGCTCCTTCTTGCAGCGAGGGTGTTTGAGTCTCTGGCTGAAGGAGCTGCTAAGCGCACCCACTACCCCATGCAGAGGGTGATGGGGGTTGTCCATGATGGATGTCAGCTTTGCCAACATCCTCCTCTCTCCCACCACCACCACCGACTCCAGAGGACATCCCAGTACAGAGCTAGACTTCCGTACCAGTTTGTCAATTTTCCTTCTGTCCCCGTCTGAGCATCCGCCCCCCCAGCAGACTACTGCGTAGAACAGGGCAGATGCTACGACGGAGTCGTAGAAGGTCTTTAACAGGGTCCTGCACACACCAAAGGACCTTAGTCTCCTCAGCAGGTGAAGTCGACTCTGGCCCTTCTTGTACAGGACATCAGTGTTAGTTGTCCAGTCCAGTTTATTGTTCAGGTGAACACCCAGGTATTTGTAAGAGACCACTGTCTCAATGTCTATGTATATATATATTACTTTTATTCATACAGCAGCAATACACTGGAATAAAAGTACACTTAACACTACTTTTGAAATCATTGGGGTTGCAAAATACCAGGAATTTTCACAGTTGGAAACTTGGCAAGGGAATAAACCAAAATTTATACAATTGAGGGTTGGTCCTCAATAGTAATAGTTATATTGTGGTATAAATTGTACTAAAACAGCAAGATTTAAAGCAAGTCCTCAAGCACATGCACTCTGCTCGCTACAGATTAAGAAAAGCTTAATTTAAACAAGAACAAAATGTGTATATTTTCCAACAAATGTGATGGTACTATTTCATCGATACGGCAGCAGAATGTTGGAATAAAAGTGCACTTTACACTACTTTTGAATCCGTTTGGGTTGCAGAATACCAGAAATTTCCTAAGTTGGAAACTTTACATGGGAATGAATCCAAATTATACAAAATGAATGGTTGGCCCTTAACTGAGAACTTGAATATATTCATAATAATGTATAGATTTGGCTAAAACAACCAGATTTAATGCAGGTCACATGCACTCTGCTCACTACAGACTCAGACACGCTTCATTTAAATAAGAGTTTCCAAGACAGAAATTCAAAGATAAGGGTGCAAACAACGTGTGGACCCCCCCCGCCCCCGTCTGAAGAATCTGGACCTGAAGCTCAAGCCCCTGAAGACTTATGAAGGTCATTGTTGTACAAAATGTAAAACCAGTTCTGCAGATATTCATGGCAGCGAGCGTTTGATCCATAGCTGGAAATGATTCCGCTTTATTTGCTTTGCATTTACAGGACCTTTCATCTTGCCCCCACCCCACGCCAACCCCCCCTTTTTTCTGCCCCTCATCCATGTTTCCAGTTGCGTGGTTTATGATTGGCCGATAGAGCGGAGGCAGCCGGAGGTCTGGACGGGTCGAAAAAAAATAAAAGGTGGTTTTCCAGCTCTCGGGGGCTGATATCTCCTCCCTTCAGATAGCTGGAATATGCCGGTGAGGGGTTTGAGGTGAACAGCGGGGGGTTGGGGGGGGGGGAGTGTTGCTACTGGCCAAGGCGAAAATGACTTTACCATGTGGGGGGGGGGGGCCATGCATGCTCCTGCTACACATGTACAGCTGCTAAATTGTCCTTGTCTTGTCTTAATCTGACTTCTGAGGTTAAACTGGGACGTAGAATTAGGTTGCACGGGCAACTTTTTCCCTTTGCTGGTCTAAAGAACGAGTTAATACGTTATTATCACGTTAACTTGTCGTTATTGCGCATTAATGCATGTTGCTCACATGCTTTTATTTTGGAAAACTGCTGCTGTGAGTACGTAAGTGGAGAACAAGACGAACAAATGCAATCACTGCTAATCACTGAACTTTATGATCATAGAAATTGCCTCTTTTAATGTAATGATCATAGCTCATTTTCTTAGTAGTGCAGAGCCCATAGAAAGTGTGTATTTCTATAGAAAAGTTGATAGACAGATAAAGATGATTATTTATTGTCACAAACACTGCTCTGATAACCACAGTATGTATAGTAAATGAAGAAATGATGATAAATCTTTGTGTGTTTTCACATCATTTTAACCACTTATCCATCCATAAAACGTTAGTCTGGATTTCTTGAGGGTCTGTGAACGCGTCTCAGAGTTTCAGTGTAGTTTATACTTGTAGTTTATATTAAAGATGCTGCAGCTTAGTGTTTTTTTGTTGCTGTAAAATATTTTTTCTAACATAGATGCCAAGGAACATTTATGCCAAGACTTGAACCTGGGTCTGTCCCTTATGAAGCAAGAACTCTACCCCCTATACCCCATACACCACATCTATGAGACTTTAATGATGTTTTAATGATGATAATACAATTTGAACTATACATCCAAACAATTTCATGAAAAATTTCCAGGCTATACTTGAAAGCTGAGGTTAATCCAACAAATAGAGAGATATACGAGCCACAGACTGACGGATGCTACGTCCGTTATTGCATATGTGTAAATATCGTAGAAAGACACACATGAAAAAAGCTACATGCTACAGAAATGCATACTGCGAATTACCCAAAACAAACTTCTTTAAGACTCGAAACATTCATCAGACTGTAGTTTCCATATTTTTCCCACCATAACTTTATAATGGTAAGTCAACTGGAAATTTACCAGGACTTTTATGCCCTCCCGCCCTATGTGAAGCGATAAATCGCCTAACAACGGTCGCAGGAGAACAAGAAAAGAGGAGGAAGAAGAAGATGATGTGTGCAACAGACACAGGGCGCATCGCGTTCAGAGGCGAGGAACTCTACCCACAAGGTGAGTTTTCCTGAAGGCAGCTGGGAGTACTTTTCCCCTTGTTTAGCAGTCCATGAAAAAAAAAAAGAGAAACCACAGAGCTGCCAGATGTGACAGAGGGCATGCACCATGTTTCGCTGGCTGTAAACACACACACACACAGAGTGTACTCCAAGGAGTGTATTTGACGGGAAATACTTGTGTGGCACTGATTTACTGTATTCCAGCATAAAGTCTGAGGCAGATCTCTATCGGTGGGTGAAGACATCAAAGAAAACTCGCTGCAAACCCTTTTACGTCAGGCGTTCGTTCAACTATGAACCCTGACAAGAACTCAAAAAAAAAAAAAATCAATTCCCACAGAAGCCATGGAGTTGTTTCCCTGCAAGCATGGTTCCTATTTGGTATTTGATGTATTTCAGGGTTTTACTGCTGGTGGTTTTAGGGAAGTTAACTTGAATGGGTTGTAAGTCCCGATAGAAGCAAAAAACACACATCAGACACTGCAGATATGCAGGTAAAGCTGTGTAAAACACGCAGAGCGACACGTTACCGGCTGGGATAATGAGCCGTGTGGTGCACGGATGGCTCGCCACTGACCTACATTCCCCTGTTTTTTTTGTTATTCCTCGACGTATCGGCAGTGTGTAAAACCACCGGCTGCTAATTGCTTTCACATTACAGAGCAGCCGGGTGATCTTGGTGGCGTTCCAAGACCACCAACGCTGGGACATGGGGCGTGCACGTTCCTTTTTTTTTTTTTTTTTTTTTTTTTGCATACCACCAATCGGCTTCTATCTGCTGCTACAAGCAGGAAGAAAAAAAACTGCTGATGTTCTATTGTCTGGGAGAATTCCTTCTTCATCTTGTCAGTTTTATTACTGCAGAGTCATGTATATTTTTAAAGGCATCCATTGTGTCACATTTCTGCAGGCACTTTGTGTAAATGACTGATGCAGCCCAGTGGTTCTCAACGTGGGGTCCAGGGACCCCCATGGGGTCCTCGAGGGGATGCATTGGGGTCCATATTGAGGTGAAAAACAAATTAAGAAATTACTAAATTATCAAATAAAATGGGACATAAAATACATTTAAGGAATTAATTAAATTGAAAATTAGGTAAATATGCACATTTACTGTTGTATGTATTTATATACTTAATCATTTAGTTATTTTTGATTATAGCAGTTTTATTCATCCATATTTTGGATTTCCTATTATTTCTGAATAAAGATATCTTAAGACACAAATCGTATAAGTTGGGGTCTGTGGTCTAGTTTTTTGTGACTTTAAGGCTCCTTGACGTGAAAAAAAAAAGAAAATGTCTGAGAACCGCTGATGTGGCCCAGCTCGCTAAGTGTTTGACTTCCTGAACACATTTACGAGTTTACACTACACTCATTAGCGATGGGTTATTTGCACCAATTGCACATGAAGGGAAGTCGGAACGGCAGTAATTAACCTCACAGGTCTGAAGCGAATTCTAAAAATAGAAGTAAACCGCATTCCTTTCCTTTGTGTGTCTGTGCAGCAGTGACTTTCTCCATTAATTTATAGAGTGTGATCTCACACTGGTTTTCCTCCTCAATGAGGCCTTACTTCGAACATTCTGAACCTTTAAGTCACCGATAATAATCCCAGATTCACAGAAGCAGAATTAATGTTCATCTTTTACTTTTCCTTGTCCAACAAGCTGCACAGCATTTTGTTTTTTTTATGAGAGAACATTCGCCGCAACAAGCAAAAAGTGGCCTAGAACAAACCAAAAAAAGGCCAGAAATAAAAAGCTCATTAGGACGCCAGATGGTTTGTTTTTCCCGTCACAGAAGGACGATCACAGAGCGATAGATTGACCCTCGACAGAACTGCCTGAATGACAATGGATGAATGGACGAGAGAGTGGACGAGTGGATGGAAAAGTGAATGGTTGAGTGGATGGACGAGTGGATAAAGCAGTGGATGGACGAGTGAGTGGAGGAGTGAATGAGAAGGTGCATAAAGGAGTGAATGAACGAGTGGATGGACGTGTGAATGAACGAGTGAATGGTTGAGTGGATGGACGAGTGAGTGGAGGAGTGGATGGACGAGTGAATGAAGGAGTGAATGGACGAGTGGATGGACGAGTGGATGGACGAGTGAATGAAGGAGTGAATGGTTGAGTGGATGGACGAGTGAGTGGAGGAGTGGATGGACGAGTGAATGAAGGAGTGAATGGACGAGTGGATGGACGAGTGGATGGACGAGTGAATGAAGGAGTGAATGGACGAGTGGATGGACGAGTGAATGAAGGAGTGAATGGACGAGTGGATGGACGAGTGGATGGACGAGTGAGTGGAGGAGTGGATGGACGAGTGAATGAAGGAGTGAATGGACGAGTGGATGGACGAGTGGATGGACGAGTGAATGAAGGAGTGAATGGACGAGTGGATGGACGTGTGAATGGTTGAGTGGATGGACGAGTGAATGAAGGAGTGAATGGACGAGTGGATGGACGAGTGGATGGACGAGTGAATGAAGGAGTGAATGGACGAGTGGATGGACGAGTGGATGAAGGAGTGAATGGACGAGTGGATGGACGAGTGGATGGACAAGTGGATGGACGAGTGGATGGACGAGTGAATGGATGAGTGAATGAAGGAGTAAATGGTTGAGTGGATGGACAATGGAGTGCTGTCGATGCAAACATTAATTTAGTTAAGAGTGAATGCATAAGTTAAAATATGCATCTTGCGTCATCATAATCAGGTCATCACAAATGATTCGATTTAGATCATGTAAAGTCAAATATTTTAGATGTGATATTTAGATTTTTTTAGTTTGAACAGGGTTATATTTTTTCAGTGAACAAGCATTAAATTTTCTCAACAAACCCTCAGCTTTGCGTTTCCAGGGATGAGGGAGATGCTGACATAAGTAATGATGGAGTAAGAATGAAAAAAAAAAACCTAAAGAAACTCGTCCGGTGCCAGAACTTCACCACAGGACCCTGCCGTGAGCCCTGACGTGGATCCAGGCCGTTGAACTGTGTTCGCATTGGGAGGGTGTGGGGGGGGGCAACTTCAGACCGACTCCACCATTGTTTGAACTCCCCACTCCATAAACAGCCATGAATCACAGCCGCTGCGATCTGTCTCACTCAGAATTATCAGCACCGGCCCATTTCGAATCAGTGCTCCAACAGAGCATATCAGCAATAATAAGCCACAGTGCCCATGGCACGGAATTTTTTTTCCCCCAGTTTGACTGCAACAGGAATTCCTCGTCCGCATATACTGAACAAACATGGACGGGCCCCTCGCTGCAAAACATCATTACACGATGCATGCAGATGTATAAACAGTTGTTCATTTCAATAAAAGGCCCAATAAATACTCTTTATTAAAGTGAGTGTCTCTAGGAATTATGTCCCCCCTTTCCCTGTGAATTGCCGGGATTCCGGGTGTTTTTTTTTTCTCCTGCAGTTAAAATAATAATGAAGCCCCTGCAATGTGTTTCCGGACTTCTTGCTGCAAAACACGATCACACGATGCATGCAAAAGCATAAACAGTTGTTCATTTCAATGAAAGGCCCAATAAATACTAAGTGACTGGGAAGATGAGGAAGCTTTCCAGAATTTACGTCCTTCTTTCCCTGCGAAACACTGTTTTTTTTCTCCTGCAGTTAAAAAATAATGAAGTCCGTGCAATGTGTTTCTCGCCATTTCGCTGCAAAACATCATCACATGATGCATGCAAAAGTATAAATAGTTAGTTATTTTAATAGAAAGGCCAAATAAATACTTTTTATTTAAGTGACTGGGAAGATGCTGAAGCTTTCCAGGATTTACGTCCAGGATTCCGGGTGTTTTTTCCTCCTGCAGTTAAAAAATAATGATGTCCTTCCAATGCGTTTCTCGCCATTTCACTGCAAATCATCATCACATGATGCATGCAAAAGCATAAACAGTTGTATATTTCACTGGAAGGCCCAATAAATACTCTTTATTTAAGTGTCTGGGAAGATGCTGAAGCTCCAGGATTTACGTCCTTCTTCCCCTGCGAAATGCCAAAAAAATAATGAAGCCCCTGCAATGCATTCCTCGACATCTCCCTGCAAAACATCATTACACGATGCATGCAGATGTATAAACAGTTGTTCATTTCAATGAAAGGCCCAATAAATACTCTTTATTTAAGAGACCAGGAAGATGTTGAAGTTCTCCAGGAATTCTGCCCTCTCTTTCCCTGTGAAACGCCAGGATTCCGGCTTTTTTTTTTCTCCTGCAGTTAAAAAAATAATGATTTATCCTGCAATGCGTTTCTTGACATCATCACATGATGCATGCAAAAGTATAAATAGTTAGTCATTTCAATGAAAGGCCCAATAAATATTTTTAGTGACTGTCTGGGAAGAGGCTGAAGCTCTCCGGGAATTATGTCCCCCCTTTTCCTGCAAAACGCCGGAATTCCGGGTGTTTTTTTTTTAATGAAGCCCCTGCAATGCGTTGCAATCCGTGTATTTTTTTTCCCTCACCGTGCACATCATATTTTTGGCGTGACATTCTTAATTCCGTGTGTAATCAGGCTGTTTAAACCCGTGTTTTCCAGCGGTGGAGGAGACCCGCCGGTCCTGGGGGGTAATGAGCTCTTGTGGGCGAAGCCGAGGCGGCCACGCAGAGGTTAAACAAACAGGCAGCGGGATCACGCGGGACTAAGCCTCTTATATAGGCCCCTCCGAGGAGAAGATCATGGACTTCTGAGGGAGAGATGAAGGTCGGGAGTCGTAGGAGACAAGAGTCCCCCCCCATCTTTTCTCCTCCATGGCTGTTTATTTCTCCCTGGGATTCTATTGTGTATTTTCCCAGCGAGTCCTTTTTGATGGGTGTCACCGGCTCAGGGTTCGTGTAAACTGCCTGTCCGTCAATCGGCTCTGTGAAAACATTCTCCCGTCTCAGTAACGGTCTCGGCTTTCTCTCAGGCCTTCGGGACTGCATGAATCTACATCTCCAAACCGCGACAACACGGCACCAATCAAGAGAATTGTCAAACTGGACGGACGGATGGACGGAGTAGACTCCCCCAGACTCCCCCAGATTCGGATCTTTTTAGGATTCCCGCGTGCTCCGAAGGCGGACATGTCTATGTTCCTGACAACTTTTGCAAACCATCAAAGTCCTCATCTTCTGCTTCTGATTCCAACAGCAGCTAAATCTCCATCAAACATGCCAGCTTCACTTTCTTCACCATCAGAGTCACTTTCCTCTAAATGATGCGTTATAATCCGTTGGAAGTTGCTGTGCTACCGTAGTCCTGGTCTGGATGGAGAAATGACACCGAAACGAAAGCACCAAGATGGAAATGTTCAATTTTCAATTTGCATATCGCACATCCCCGTTATTTTATCTACAATCCATGCCCACACATACATAGGGCGCACCACACATTTTGAAGAAAATATAAGACTTTAATGTGCCCTTATAGTCATGAACATACATCTTTGATAAATCTTTGGATAAGTGCTTTGTTGAATTGGATTAAAAAAAGCATGACTCATCCTCAGATTATCAATCCTTTCGCCCCTTTTTTGAAAAGGAGAAAAAAAACAGCAATGGTCTTTTTTCTTTTCTACTCATCGACCCCCCCCCTCCTGCTGGGAGTCACAGGGCAGAGCAGTTTCATTTCCTGCCTTGTTGAAATCAATGCTGTCTGAAAGGGGGGGGGGCAGGGAGACAGATATGGAGAGAGACAGGAAAACAAGAGCGAGGTGTGAGCGGAACTGTTGGCGTCCAGGACACAACCTGAAAACTCAGCTCGCTTCCAAGTCGGTGTCGGCCGGGATAAACATCGACCGGGAAATCAAATAACCGTTCAAAGTGGAAATATGAAAAACAGAAGGCAGGGGGGGGCAGGGGGGTGCGCTTAACTCAATTTTCCCCTCATCGGGTTTGTGTGTGGGGGGGTATTTCTCAGGAGAAGAGGGTAGAAGTGGTAAATAAATGCATGGATTCCTGGGATGGAGAAAACAAGTGTTCCTAAACTCAACTTCCTAAAACTTTATAACAACAATAAAACAGATTCCAACCCTTACGACAATCCCATACCCTTCTGTTACTGTCACCACACACACACACACACACACACACACACACACACACACACACACACACACACACACACACACACACACACACACACACACACACACACACACACACACACACACACACACACACCAAACACAAACCTCCTACAGCCTCTGGTTAACACATCCAAGCCCAGAAAACCATCCGTCCAGCTTTTCTTTCCCCCCCCCCATTCATTTCAACCCAGATTGTCAGGCTACAAACACAGAGGTCAATGACCCCAATATGATCCACAATAAAAATCCAAATGATGGATTTCAAGAGGCCAACAAAGACCGTAAGTACAGTATCTGGGTTTAAATTAGGGACATGGTGTCTGGAACAAGAACGGAGTGGTGGATCATCTACATCATCTAAAACTTGAACTTTGAGATATTTTTTTTTTAATGTGACATGGGTTGTTCATTCAAACTAATAAATGTCATTGCGGACAGGATAAAATTATTGATTTGATCATGAAACTCATTCTTTTTTGTATTTAGAGACGTCAGGTTTGATTTATACTGAACTAAATATACGTCTGAATGACCCAAAAATAAAGTTTTTGATTTCTCTCAAATAATTTTTTTGTTCACGAGTTTGAGTTTAATATTATTTGCACAAAGTCAAAGTACATGTACAAGTCCTGGTCAAGATGCTCCATTAGACATCATTGATTGAATGAATGTATTATGTCCTGGTTGGATTGCTTTCAAAAAATAAAATAAATAAATGCAAGTACCAAAGCATTTGCTAACCATTAAAAAGTTTCGTGTTTTATGCTGACAAAATTGAAAGAAAACTGGCTTTAAATTTTATTTTAAATGGTGGCGATAGCTGACTAGCATAGCTAGCATTTACCGCTAACATGACCATGAATAATGCAGGTATTTGTAAGGTAAACCTGTCAAAATACTTCACATGTGGAGTACATGTACATTTAAAGTAATCTGTTCACCAAGAGTTTAGAAGATGGAAAATCCCAATTATTTTCAAGTCAAATAAAATGTGAAAAATATAGTTTGGTTATATGTAAATGCAACAACTGGTGTCAAAGCCAACATGAATTCAGCTAAAAGTGAATACATTGGTTTGGTTTAATCACTTAAAATTACAAAATTATTTGGATTAAGGCAAAGAATTCAGGTTTGGTCCAATGCAGGATTATCATAAAAAGTGATTTAACCCATAAGAACCCTTTTAACTTTAGAGGAAAATGGGGGTTATATAAACCATAGACCAAGTGAACACCGTGATCATCGCGTATGACTGACGACACTCGACCTGCTAGTCTCTTAACAGAACAGCCACTTCAGAATCACAGCCACCGGGACCTTTTCAACTCCAGATTCCTCGCTCAGTGTGGTCAACAAACACAGGATTAGAATTTCCATTTAAGTCGAATTTTCCTATGGTCCGTTCTGTGCCTCTTTTTTTTTTCCTGATTCCTGCTACGTCACCGTTTTATTTACGGCGCGTCCGGGCAATCTAACGGTAAATAAAGCCATATTTCCTCCAACTGGACGCTTCTGTCAGGGAGATTAAAGGCAGAACTCACCCCCCCCCAACCCTCAACCCCCCATGGACCGCAGGACGGAGGCCCCGGTACGAGTCGGCCCCTCTCGAGTCCTTTTGTGAGTGAATGAAGTGGCTGGGTAAACACTGGCCGCTGGTTAATAAGGGAGCTTTTGCTTAGAGAACAATGTCCCAAAGCCTGTGGTTAAACAAACACACTGAAGACAAGTTACACACTCATGGGGATAAGTTTAAAATAGCAAAAAAAAAACATGGTAGTTGTACAAATGATGATCTTTAGGAACAATAAAGACGATCAAGCCGCACGTGATTTACACTTTAATTCAGGTTAATTCCTGTAAAGCTTTGCTCAACTGGATTTAATACCAACTAATGTAAAGATGTTTTTTCCCCTCCATTACCCCTTTGACAAAGACTTGGCAAGCAGTTTTAAGAAACTGTACCTTTGGGCTTTTTGTCTTTTTTCCTTTGGAGCTAGAGGAATAATAAAAGAAGGAAAACATATGGAAAAGTAAAAGTGATGTTGATTTACGGCGTGTATCCCACAAAATGTGTAACCGTAAAACAACACAACTTCCTATAGAGTAGAAAAGCAAAAAAAAAAAAAGGGGAGCGGATTTCCCCGACGTTTCAAGACAGCATGAGACTGCATAATCTATGGAGTATTTAGGGAAAGAAAACATTATGATTGCTAATCTACAAGAGTCTTTTAAATAGCCGCTGTAGAGTTTCGTGGCCTCGAACGCAAGGCTTCGAGAAACGTCTCGACTTTGGAGGGATTAGACGCTCAACAATCTAGTTGTCATTACTTTAACAGATCCAGAAAATCTGTTCGGTGGCCAAAGCGGGTTTGTTAACCCGGTGGCTTAATAAAAAAAAAAAAAAAACTAAAAACCCATTTAGAGGGGAACTAATCTTCAAAAAAATATATAAGGCAGAATTCTTTTCCCTTCCAAGCCTTAAATGGGATTACGGTTTCCATGGCGACTGATTGCGATTACGAAGCGTTTATAAAAAAAAAGGCAGCTACGCGTCTGACTGTCTATACGTTACCGCAAACATAACTTCTAAGATTTTGTGAATGGGAAGTTTTAATCAGTCCTGAACCCTGACGAGCAAATCACACGTTATACAAAATCTGCTTTTTGGACTTGCCAAGAATCACTTTACAGTACAAAAAAATGAAAATCCATGTGATAATGTTCTATTAATAATGGTGATAAGTTTATACGATGTCTGAGTGGATCTGATGGTCCGATGCTTTCTCAGAATAACACCAGGAACCCGGTGGGCAGGGGAACAGACGCGGAGGCATGGAGGCATATCAGGGTTGATACCGAGAAACGCTATAAATGTTCCTGCCACAATCAGCCCAATCAGGGGTTCTGCCAGTCCACCCGGAGAAGAGAGTGTGTGTGTGTGTGTGTGTGTGTGTGTGTGTGTGTGTGTGTGTGTGTGTTATATGATGGTGAATAACATGCACAGCTACTACAGAACCAGGGCCAGACCCTGCTGGAATATAAACCCTGAGGTTAGAAAGACCGACCTTTAACCTGGACCCAGCTATTCTCACTGCAGCGACAAAAGAAAAGGAAGTGAAGACGATTACCGTAAGTTTCACGACTATAAGGGCACATTTAAGTCTTCTATTTTCTTCAAAATGTTGGTGATGCCCTATGTATGTATGTAGGGGAAGTGTGGGCATGGATTGTAGATAAAATAACGGGGATGTGCGTTATGCAGAACATCGTTGTTTTAACAACCTGAAAATGGTAAAGAGACACGCTGATAAAGCACAGTTTAAACTGAAGGAAATCAGCTACACAGCTGAGTTTAAGACATAAGACAGGTGGTACGAGTTGGAGGAAAGACTGGATCAGTGGATCACAGAGCAGAGACTGGATCAGTGGATCACAGAGCAGAGACTGGATCAGTGGATCACAGAGCAAAGACTGGATCAGTGGATTACAGAGCAAAGACTGGATCAGTGGATCACAGAGCAGAGACTGGATCAGTGGATCACTGAGCAAAGACCGGATCAGTGGAACAAAGAGCAAAGACTGGATCAGTGGATCACAGAGCAGAGACTGGATCAGTGGATCACAGAGCAAAGACTGGATCAGTGGATCACAGAGCAGAGACTGGATCAGTGGATCACAGAGCAGAGACTGGATCAGTGGATCACCGAGCAGAGACTGGATCAGTGGATCACAGAGCAAAGACTGGATCAGTGGATCACAGAGCAGAGAGTTGATCAGTGGATCACAGAGCAAAGACTGGAGCAGTGGATCACAGAGCAAAGACTGGATCAGTGGATCACAGAGCAGAGAGTTGATCAGTGGATCACAGAGCAAAGACTGGAGCAGTGGATCACAGAGCAAAGACTGGAGCAGTGGATCACAGAGCAGAGACTGGATCAGTGGATCACAGAGCAGAGACTGGATCAGTGGATCACAGAGCAAAGACTGGATCAGTGGATCACAGAGCAAAGACTGTAGCAGTGGATCACAGAGCAGAGACTGGATCAGTGGATCACAGAGCAGAGACTGGATCAGTGGATCACAGAGCAGAGACTGGATCAGTGGATCACAGAGCGGTTGCAATTCATCGCACAACATGGATGTAAAAAATGGAAACTTGTTTTCAGTGTATGCACCAGGTGAGAAATTCCCATTGAAATGAATGGAGGCTGTTTTTTTCAGTCTAGTTTCCAGGTTTTTAAAAATATCTATCTCACATGCAGCTTTAGTTTGGTGTTATTCCACATTCCACCACTCTGTGTTCCCAACATTCTGTATGATATACACTCACCGGTAATGGGACATATGAAATATGCCCTAGAATAGAAGGGGACAGAACCCCTGGTGATAATTTGGTGATTCAGAACTAAAAGTACTAAGTATTTCATCAGCTGACAGGGGGAAGAGTAAAAAAAGAATACCTGTTAGTCAAATTAAACAGTCGCCAAGAGCAGCAGACGAGAAGGGCCAAGTATGTGTGTGTGTGTGTGTGTGTGTGTGTAAAATAGAAAAGGGGGAAAAACGGGGCGAGTGCCAGCGTTTATCTTGTGCCAGTCAGATAAGACCAGAGAGGAGTTTTGGTGTCATGGTGATGGTGATGGATGGGTGGACTCCACCACGATAAGGTAAAAAAAAAATGGAAAAAGTAGGTCTGTGTGCTACTGAAAACACTTTTAGGGCTCTTTGTCTGTTTTTTTTTTTTTAATTAATATCTATTGGCAAAAAACGTATACTTGATATTTTGAAAATGGATTCAGACACTAGGAAAATCACTTTAACTAAACACTTTCATGAGTCTAAGCCTTGAACTGACTGGTTAAACCATGTTGTGAAAAACCCAAATGTAGAAAAAAGTAGGTCTGTGTGCTACTGAGAACATACTGTGAGGGATACAAATGCATTTTTTGTTTGTGTTTTTTTAATTACAATATCTATTAACAATCCATTTATATTTGATGTATTGGAAATGATGGATTCAGACACTAAAAATTCACTTTAACTAAGTGACATTACACTAAAAAAAAAAAAAAAAAAGTAGAAAAAAAGTAGGTCTGTGTGCTACTTAAAACATACTATATGGGATAAAAATGCATTTTTTGTGTGTAGTTTTTATTATAATATCTATTCGCAATTAGCTTATGCTTATTATTTAAAAAAAATGATGGATTCAGCAACTAAAATTCACTTTACCTTTATATATTATATTGATAAATTCACTTTATCGACACACTTTCCTGAGTCTTAGTGACATTACACAGCCTCAAACTAACTGGATAAACCATAAAGATTTGTGAAAAAAAACCAAATGTGGAAATAAAATTACTTCTGTATTTTATATATACTTTTTTTTAAATTATAATATCTATTGGCAAAAAATGTATACTTAGTATATCAGAAATGATGGATTCAGACACTAAAAATTTACTTTAACTACACACTTTCATGAGTCTAAGTGACATTACACTCAACAGCCTCAGACTAACCGGATAAACCAAAAAAAAGGTACTGAAAACATACTTTAAGAGATAAAAATGCATTTTGTTGTGTTTTTTTAAATTTATAATATCAATTAACAATCACCTTATACTTGATATATTGGAAATGATGAATTCAGATACTAAAAAATCAGACTAACTGGTTAAACCATAAAAAATGTAAAAAAAAATGTTTACACATGGACAGAAATTAAAACTGCATCCATGAGGAATAAAGTTAGACCAGATGGAAGAATCCCTCCATTGACTGATAAGTATTTATTTTTTCAAATAAATACTAATATTTTTGGCCGAGACGGCCGTAAAGTTTAGGGTATTTAATCCCTTGGAGGGAGTGTGGGTTTTTTGGTACAAAGACGTAATTGTGGCTGGACGGAGATCGGCCCGTCTGCTTGCAGCGGGGGTTTCTGAAGTCCTTAATGCAACGCAAACAGGGCCTAAAAAGATTTACTCCGACACATATGAGGGGGACAAACGCAACGCGTTAAGCTAGCTGGCGAGAGGACGCTAGCTTCGATAAAACTGCGACCGACATGAAAATCCTGAGCCCCCTTTAACGCCCTTCGATGTAAAACTGTGCCAAGTCCACATGGGAAACTGATACGAGGTACGTGTGGCTCGATCCATTAAGACTCATTAAAGTGTCACCGTGTCATCGGCAGCTTTCCTCACCGCTGCAGCAAAGGCCTCATTGTGTTGTGTGTGTGTATTATTTTTTCATGTCGGCAGGCATAATTTGTCTTTCCAGACAGGAGTCGAGAGACATTAACATAGAAAGCGTTGAACAGAGGGCGGAGAAAAGAGCAGGTAGGTCATTATTTCTAGTGGAGGAGTTAAAGGACGTTTTACTGCAAGTTCTGACTCATATGTGCGTTTCAGAGATATACTCCTCATTTTTTATGTGAAAATAACCTGCCAACAACACACTAAGTCCTATAAATTTTGGTGGTTGGTGCATAACTCTGCATTAAGGTCAAAGGATCCAAAACACACTTAGAGCATCAAGTCTAAAAAATCAAATTGCTTTATTCGTAAGGAGGTTTTACCAGCAAGATTTTCAACCAAATGTGCAATATGAGATGTATTTTGGATGCAAAAATACTTCCCATGCAGTTGTATTGGGACACAAAGACAGAAAGTTTTAACACTGAGACAAAAGTTTCCCCATCGACAGTATTTTATATGTATGTTTATCCACATGTGAAAAGTATTGGATGTATTGTTGGTGGCCATTTTTTAAAAATAACTCTGAAACAGAGGCGGATATAACCTTGTCTTATTGGATTAATGTATTCCTATGGTCCTAAAATACACTGAAGCAGACATTTGTGTCAGAACTTGCATCTTATTCTTTCGATTATGGCGCAAAACGCTTTAAAACAAAGACAAACGTTATCTCACTATTGAAACGCCACTGTGTCATCTACACACCAGCCGTCCTGAAAACCTCAACCAATGTTTTTTGCTCCTTTTTTGTTGTTAAGATGGAAAATTGCAGGAGAAAAAAGGGTATTTTTCACGCTCAGCCCCAGTTCATAGTGGTAGAAACGTTATCAAACGTGGATCTGAGTGAACTTTGTCTAGCCCTGTGTGATTGAACGCCAAAACCACTAAAACGCGAGCGTTCTCCACATAGAGGAAATAAGGGCATCTTCCTGCCAATATTACACAAATGCAGGTCTTTTGCCCGACTTGGCCGGGAGCGGATTTACAAAAAGAAGGAAAAAAAACTATAAAAAAAAAAAAAATCTGGCTCCCCTTTTCCCCCGAAATTCCTCTGTCAACCAAGCATTGACGACATTATCGGGACATTCCAGGCGGCAAGTCAATGGAAAACAACTGCACTGATCACCCATCGTCATCATCATCATAGGGAAACTTCACGTGTTGTGAATTCCATAGTAATCATTACTGGTACTACAATAGGAGAGAAAGCGAGAAAAACAACACCCAACATTAGTTGCTTGAATCATTTTTTTTTTTTTTTGCAAAAGCTCTGCATAGTTTCTATAGCAGTTAAAGCAAAATCGGCCTCTGGCTGCACATCAGTTAAACAATTAGCCACGATATTGTCCAAACAGTCCGCCCTATACCACACGGAGCCCTGGCAAAACACATGTGCTTAATAACGGCTGGGAAGTCGGTAATTGCGACGCGGTTTACACACTCGACTTTTTTTTGTTTTAAACCAATGACATAAAACAGAGTCCGGCAGGCGTATGATTAATGGGCGTGTGTTGATTAATTTAATGTCTGAACCTTTCTTTCCCCTGTTTCATACACACACACACTCAAAAGAAAAAAATGGAGTCAAAATGTCTCAAAAGAAGGAGAAAAAAAAAATAAAAGCCCATACATCTGTTTCACACATACGGTTCCTGCCACATTCTTCCACGTCTGCCAAAAGGCTTTTAGGGATGCACATCACTTGATGCCTGAGTTAGCGTAGCGTGCGCTGTGCAGAGTGGGAGTCGAGTTTTCTTTTTTTTTTTTCCTTTTTAAACGCAGCACAGTCATCCATTTAGAAAGAGATGTACCATTCAGGCACCCCAGACGCAGGCCGGCGTTTTCCCAGAGCATCTGGACGAAATGTTACGGGGCTGGATAGAGTCGTACTTCGGGGAGCGAATAAGTGCAATATTACGGTGATAAAAAACAAATAGAAGTGCACACATTTACACACATTTGACGGGAATCAAAGCGCAACTGTGATTTCAAATCAACTTCCTGATTTATAGTACAGCGAGAAGCAATGGTGAAGGTTTCCATTGACGTTCTCAATGGAAAACTTTTATCTCCGTTCTTGTTCCGTTAGTTAGACCTTAGTGCTGCATTTAACACCATGAATCGTCAAATCCTACAACAAATAGAGAAGAGCATCTTATTGTATAAAAGTCACTGCGTTCATTAATTGTTTCCAATTTATTCATTTTAATAATGTTTCTGCTATCCATACAAAAGTTAGATATGGAGTTCCACAGGGTTCTGTGCTGGGATCACTACTTTTCACCCTTAATGCAACGGTTTATGGAAACACTATTTACTGCCACTTTTATGCAGATGATACACAACTGTATTTGTCAACTAAACCAAACAAAGCCAACCAAGCTAGAAAAAGGAAAAACACTTTAATCTCCATTCTTGTTCTTTTAGTTAGAGATTAGTGTTGCACTTAACAACATGGATCATCGAATTCTACTACAAAGTCTAAAGCATCTTATTGTATAAAAGTCTTTGCAATAAACTGGTTTCAGTCTCATCCCTGAGAATTTATCCATTTTAATGATGTTTCTTCTATCCATACAAAAGTTAGGCATGGAGTTACGCAAGGTTCTGTGCTCTGACCACTACTTTTCACCCTTTATATGTTTCCTTTAGGAAAATGTTTAATGGAAACACTATTAATGTCCACTTTTATGCAGATGATACGCAACTCTATCTTTCAATTAGGCCAAGTAAAACTGACTTGACAGGTTCTACTTTACTTTGTCTGATCTCTACTGTTGTGGAGCATCATTCATGTCCATGTTCAGTACAGGGGGAAGGCGACATACACATGGAACTTAGTTGATGAACTAAACCTAGGTTAAAAAAACAGAAACATTTTGATTTGATAATCTCAAGATCTTGTTGCCTGAAATCATGTTTTTTTTTTTCCAATCTACTTCCCCTATTTCTCCTACTGAGGCTCCCCCCCCAAAGGGTAAAGTTTTATTTAAGAATTTCCTTCCTTGTACTTGTCATCTTGCCGTTGCACAAACTGTAAAACCCATCGAGCCGGATCTGCGTTTTGTGATTTTGGGACTTGATTCTACTTTTAAACTCCGTAGAACTGCAGAACTTTTTCTTTTACGGTGCAGACGACTATCTGGGCAGAAAAGAGAGCAGGAAAAGCTCTTACACACTCAGCCAGTGGTAGCACAGGGGATTTTTTTTTCCAGAGGTGAAGTGCATTTAGTGTCAACAGTGTGTCCTGTTGAAAACTGTACAGGGGCCGTTCCACCCGGTGTGATTTATGGCCTTCCTGAGTGTTATTAAAAGGCTAAATGGTAACTCTAAACAAATTCTGCAGACTCGCCCGCTCCGCGGAGCACCTTTTATGTCCAGAGGGTGAATTACCCGCGTTCAAGAAACATTTACACAGTTTATACGGTTGGAAATCATTGGCGTCAATTTATTTTTACGGGCATGTCACAGATTATTGCTCTGGAGCTGAAAAGCAACGGAGGACGGCGGCGACCCGGTCCACATGCAGCGGGAATCGGATTTCCATGATGTAAAAAAAAAAAAAAAACTGGGCTCAATTTCAGGTAAACTGATTAAGAATAAGTCCAGTTGGCATAGATAGATAGATAGATTCCTGCTGGAAAAACTAGGCCATGTCAACATTTAATTGATTTTTTCTATAGCGTGCACATGCACGGAAAAAAAATACCTCCAAAGGAGAACAGTTGTAAATTCGAAGGAGAAGCGGCCGCTTATGAGAATAAAATCTCGCAATATGTTCCACATGGTTCCGTCCTTGTTTAGATTAGCACTTGTGTGGGTGACGGCGATGCCAAAGCTGTTTTTGGCAGCGGCCTGAGAGGGAATCAGCGCTGACGAAAGTGCATGTAAACAGAGGTTTTAGCGTAATCAGAAGAACACAACATGTATACACACATTATCCAATTTCCTCCCTCCACTTGATCTCTCACATTATTTGGAATGTGATGAGCATGTGAATGTGAATCCGGTGCAGTCGCTGCTCATTATTAAAAACCAGGACGTCATTGTCAGGTCTGTCAAATATTGACATATCTCCGCTGTAAATTCCCCTTACTGGAACATTATCCAATTTTATTACACCTGCTTCACAAGTGTTGATTTAGTAATGGAAATTTCTAAGTAGACCTTTTCTTTACTGGTGGTAATTTTTTTTCTCTCCTGGCACGAACAATGGAACAAATATGACGGCCAGTCTATACTTTTGCGGGTTCACTTTCCTTTTAAACGGCGCTAATTCATGTTTACAATAACTCTGGTTTGACTGCTGAGAGCGGCGTTTTCTCCTCTGATTTGCAATCGCCGTCATCTTGCATGTTTGTCCAACGTCGTTTTTCACAGTTTCTAAGAGTTGGGGGAGAAAAAAGGCAAAACCGGCCGTCTTCGACCTTCCATTAGAAGCGTTTTTTGTTTTTTTTTAACTTGGCAAAGTGCTGGCAGAGGAGGCACGATTTGGACGGCGTTTTCAAGGTCCAACCAATCAATGACAGTTTTATGTATTGGAAGAAGGTGAGGGGCGCCGTTGAGTTAGAAAATACAAATGACCTCAAAAGTGTGCAACGTAAATCATCCTCTCTTTTTACTGTCGGCTTATTCGACCTCATTGAAGCCCACAGAAGCCGCGTTTCCATCAACGTATTTTCACGCTTGAAGAATCGCATTAGGAGAGGTCAATGGAAATAATAAAATTTAAAAAGAATTAAAAAATCCATTCTACAAAAAGTGTTTTAAGCTCGATTGATGTGTTTTGACACAGATTCCTGATGATCTATCCATTTTTTTCTGCTTCATAGTACAGAGATAAGCAATGGTGGAAAATTGTTTATCTCCATTCTTGTTCTGTTTGACCTTAGTGCTGCATTTAACACCATGGATTATTGAATCAAAATCAACACTTAATTTCTACTTTTATGCAGATGATACACAACTGTATCTGTCAATTAAGCCAAATGAAGCCAACCCAGCTAGAAAAAGCAAGTAAAATTGACTTGACTTGGAGATGGTGAAGCTTTTAAATGATGTCAATGTAAATAGTTTTATCTCCATTCTTATTCCTCTCGACCTCAGTGCTGCATTTAACACCATGGATCATTTAATCCTACTACAAAGACATCTTATCATATAAAAGTCACTGCATTAAACTGGTTTTCGTCTCATCCCTCAGAATTTATCCATTTTGATAATGTTTCTGCTATCCATACAAAAGTTAGATATGGAGTTCCACAAGGTTCTGTGCTCGGACCACTACTCTTTGCATGCTTCCTTTAGGTAAATGTTGATGGAAACATTATTTTCCACTTTTATGCAGATGATACTCAACTGTATCTGTCAATTAAGCCAAATGAAGCCAACCCAGCTAGAAAAAGGCATGTAATATGGACTTGACTTGGCTGGTTCTGCTTCACTTTGTTCAATCTCTACTACTTAAAACCATAAACGCCATAACTCTAATGCAAGAATGAAAGCTAAAGTCAAGCATGCTATATATAGACTATATACAACAGAACTAAAAGAGAAGAGCTTAATGTAGTAGTGTTTCTCCTACTAAGGGTTCTTCTTGTTTTTATAGCATCATTCAATATCTAGATTCAGTCCAACTAAGGCATATACATACTGGAGACAATCCAATTCCAATCGCATTATCTAGGTGTGTTAATCCAACTATGAAAAGTCTAATTCCAATTCATGCATGTTTACATGCATTTGAAAAAACCTTAACCATAGTCCAATTATTAATTCCATTTTCTCGATTGTCATGTAAACATACTGATTTTCTTTGTTTCCTTTATTTGCGTAATCTCAAAATTCCTTTGCTTAAAATTCACTTGACAATTACACAGAAACATGACTTAATATCAACAAAATACCAAATCATTTCGACAGGCCTTCGCCGCAGTGACCGGTGGGAGATTAGATTTCCGGCTTTTTTGGACAACGCTCGCTGATCAGAAAGCAGCAAATGAAGAAAGACAACCGCCCTCCGTCTCTCAGGGTTAAAACATATCCTGGAACCGCTTCATTGGCGGCGAACCGGAGATCAAATGTGTGGATGAAAAGGGCGAATAAAGCATCAAATGAGCTCGATTTTCGTGACTCTGAAGTCAGTATCAATATCCTCATTCGGAACAGCTGGAGAAACATCTCTGAAATTCTCCGAAATCGGAGCATTTTGATATTTTTCCTTTTGGTCAGAAGACAGAAATCAGTTTTGCTTCGTGTGCAGCAGCATTAGCATTTGAAATGTGATTTCCAGGGCAGATTTGTGCCTTTTAAACTGTGTCTATTTCCAGATCTGAAGTAGCTCATTCTATCACGAAACCACATTTCGAAGAAGTTATAGCTAACTCATTGGGTTAAATAACGTGGATTAACATTCCTCCCGGCCTCGGCGCAAGACGGGGAAGCCGAGAGATGAAAAGAGAAGAAAAAAGAAGGTGAGAGAGGGGCCACAACAGAACGCCATACGCTGCATACACCGTTCCCCTCCACTGTAAATAATGTATAAAAGCGTTTAAGGAGGACAGTGATAATCCAAACAAACGTGGAAAAAAAAAAAACCTTCCGGAAGATAATTCATCACGAGCCATTTGGGAAGAGGAGGACTGTTTTATACTGGAAAGCCAGAGGACAAACAATTAAACCGTTTTTCCCTACAGCTTCATAAACAATTCAGACTTAATTCCATCATACTTATAGTAGTCAAACAAAGAGCAGTTATATATAACATATAATGTAAAGAGTGAGTACCACACACATGCTCCAGCCGTGCACGACTATGGACATGATATTCCAAACAAACAAAAAAGGAAAAGACTAAAAGGTGATTAGGGTGGATTCCTATTCCCATGCAGCCACATCTTATTTCCCAGAGCTGGTGGTTATTTGCCTTGTAAATGAGACTTTTTGTGTATCACCTATCTTTAAATTGGCCCAAATTATTTAAGGGGGAGGTTAGAGAGCACAATAGCCACCCAGCTGACTGGACCCCCCCCCCCATTGTCTGCCAATGGAGTGGGGAGGCTTCCCGGTGACAATAGATAATAAGCGATAATCTGAAAACCAAAGATCATTTACATGAGATTGGAGGCAGGTAAAAAAACAAATAGGAGCCACTTCACTGGAACATGATGGATGACTTCTACTGTCTTTGAGCTGACGTAAAGTGGGTTTTAAACCAGCAGAGAGGCGCAACAGAAGCGACTTTATTTGGCACAAAAAAAGGAAAATTAACAGAGCGCGTGCGTGGATGAGCCACGGGGTGCGTGAAGGCAGCAGAGAGCAGAGTGGCTGTAGGTGTGTGTGTGTGTGGTGTGTGTGTGGGGGGGACTCACCCGACGCGCTCAGGCACAGGACGCGGTGCAGCAGCAGGAAGATCCAGGCTGGACATCTCCGCCACAGGCGCTGGCTCACTGTGGGATACATTCCTCCGGCTCCGGCTCAACCCTTAACATCCACTACACGCAGAAGTTAATTTCAAAACTCCTCACAGAAAAGCAAAAAAAAAATTAAAAAGCGAACGTCCCCCCCCCTTCTCCTCCTCCTCCAAAAAAAAAGAGCGTTGGTAAATTGCGCGCAGCTTTTGTTCCAAAGCGCACGCGTCTCCGGGTGGCTCTGCTCTGCGAGAGGGAAAAAGTTGTCTCCACGTCTCTCCTGGGTTTTTTTCCTCCGTCTAACTTCTCCCAGCTCTCTCTCCTCCTCGGTGTCTGTCTCCCCGACTGAAGGCGATCCTTCCTGCAGACTCACGGAGCGCACAGCGCCACATGGCTCTGATTAGCCGCGTGTCGCCACCTTGTGTCCGGCAGGGAGGCCTGGCAGCACCCGGGATAAAACATAAGAAATAATAGAAAAGACATAATTATCCCCCTCTTCATATTGGCTAATAGATATTATATTACTATAAGGGTGATTCTTCGATTTAAGAAGGTTTTCTGTCTCCAGGGGAGATTTTTAAGGGAAAAAAGTTCTCTCTTAAAAAATAAAATAAAACAACACATGCTGTCAACTAGTTTTATATTAGGAGGATTAAATATAATATATATATATATATATATATATATATATATATCATTTATTTTTGGTAATGCCATTTGACATTTTGTGTCAAAAAGCACCAAAAATCATGAATTTTGTTCAAAAATAAATGGTACAAATGGACTTTTAAATGAGAAACCAACGTGAACACAAAATGTACATTTTTAGAGACTTGAAGAATGCTTCTTAAAACTGTATTTAATTTTTCTACTTTCTCATTTGCCCCATATATATGTATATATATATATATATATATATATATATATATATATATATATATATATATATATATATATATATATATATATATATATATACCTTTAATGACCTGAAGTTGGCACCCTTTGTCATTTCATATAGAATATAAAATAATGATATATCTGCCACTTTTACAGTCTTTTCAGCACCATATTCTCTCTTTGTGTTTCCTCTGACATGTTAATCTGTGGTTAGTAATAAAAAAAGGACTTTGGCACTAAAAGGAACGAAAGATTTCTAGTTGACTGACTAATAAATGTACAGCCCATTGGGGCGAATCTGTGATCTGTGATTTTTGACTGAACAAATAAATTAATATAAATATAATATAAATTTACCTGACTTGACTCAGACGACACAGAGACCTCAACACGAATACGATCTGCCTAAAAAACCTGCAATACCATGCCAGACCAGTAGAGGGCGATAAGCTAAATTGCAATTACCTACATGAATGAACTTTAAAAACACAGGTGGATCTATGTTGATTATGAGGCTACATTCATTCTGAAATCTGGAGTGACAGAAATCGCCCCTGTACCTGTACAGGTGCCTCTGACCTTTTGACGACACAGATCCGAATTTTTGCACAACTGCAAGATCACTTGGATGTGTCCTAAAACCAATAAATATCCAATCTATCGACTTACGACTTCAGTCTGAACAGACAGGTCTTGATCATCCGACATACACGTCATCAACAACCAAATAATGTCACTATCATTTATTTTTGGTAATGTCATTTGACATTTTGTGTCAAAAAGCACCAAAAATCGTGAATTTTGTTCAAAAATAAATGGTACAAATGGACTTTTAAATGACAAGAAACAACATGAACACAAAATGTACATTTTTAGAAACCTGAAGAATGCTTCTTAAATCTGTATTTATATATATATATATATATATATATATATATATATATATATATATATATATATATATATATATAATGACCTGAAGTTGGCATCCTTTGTCATTATATATAGAATATAAAATAATGATATATCTGCCACTTTTACAGTCTTTTTATCATCATATTTTCTCTTTGTGTTTCCTCTGACATGTTAATCTGTGGTTAGTAATAAAAAAAAGGACTTTGACGCTGAAAGGAATGAAAGATTTCTAGTTGACTGACTAATATAAGCCCTAACCAATTTAATATAAAAGCATCATCTCCAAACTTTTGGACATCCCCTCTATAATAAAGCATTAAAAAATGTTAAATTCATTAAAGCTTTCTTTTGCATTTACCTTAACAATTTAACTTTTTTTTTCAAATCCATACTGTTTATTTGGTTCAATTTGCAATTTATTTATATTTAAATGCAAACAAGTTGCTTATATTGTTGGTTGTAAATGAACTGCTCCAGAGGAACATTAACAAACAAGATGCCCACGTATTTATATTATAAATAATTTGGTGTTTTACACATCCTGATCTAAGAGTAAGTTTACTAGGTGTAATCACCAAATAAGTTACTATTTCAGTATTTTAATTCATTAATAGGAAATATTACTGCATATTGTGTGGGTAGCCTAGAAAGTCTAAATCTTATTGTTTTTTTCCCCCACAAAAAAAACATTTTCTAGTAAATATTTCCTGCGGAGAGAAAAAATTCCTTAATTTAAGAATCACCCAAACATGGTGGGAGCTACAATCCACAAGTTTCCTCTTGTGCAAAATATGTATTGAAAAGTAATATTGGTTGGTCAGCTAGAAATCTTTCATACGTTTTAGTGCCAAAGTCCTTTTTTTTATTACTAACCACAGCTCAACATGTCAGAGGAAACACAAAGAGAGAATTTGCTGCTAAAACAACTATAGAAGTGGCAGATATACGATGGATATGATCTACTCAGCCTCACATAAGCTTCAGATAAACTTTTATGTTTGTGTTATACGACTGTTTGTACAACACATACTGAAACACGTCACATCGAAAGCACATTTATAAGTTTTAAGCGAATACTTCCAGTGTCCTGACACTGGGTTCTGCTAATATTTCCTGCACCATTAGTAAAATAAACCTATTTTTTTTATCAATTACACACACTCTCATTTGACCTGAAACAGTCCAGAAGTGAAGTGACTTAACACACAACTGTTAATGGATCAGAATTTATCTGATAATGATCCACCTGCAGCCGATTAAATAGTCACATGTGATCAGATTCTACCTTTGTGCAACATCGAAATTACAGACCATATAAAAAAAAAACACGTCAACACGTTTAACCCAGCGAACTATAATCGATTTGCGTCGAAAGCCAGAATAAAGAGAACACCACACCTTTGGACACGTTACAAACACATGCACTTTTTTTTCTTTTTGCAGGATTATTAACTCCAGAGCTTTACGGTGTTATTCTCCTTCACAACCCTGCGCCTTGTTTCGTTTTACTCTGCTCACTTCGAGCTTTTTTGACACGTACTCAGTTTTTTGCACACGTTTCTGCACCTTGAGAGACTTAAACCGTCATTTTTTGGAGCAGATAGAAAAAAATGGCAGCGATTTAGCATCTCCGGTTCTGACCTACCCCCTGCTCATTAGAGGGGGATTTTATCTTCTCTGAAGTTATGATTTAAGTCTGACAGAGCTATGAAATGGCAAGTATGAATTATGGTTTAGTTTTCGATTGAAGACCTAATGTTAAGGCTTGACCTTAAGGCCCAAGCTATGCTGATCTAGATTTTTTTTTCACGATATTTTCATCCGTTGCCTAAACAAACTGTACAGCCCATTAGGGCGAATCTGTGATCTGTGATTTTTGACTGAACAAATAAAATTTACCTGACTTGACTCAGATTACACAGAGACCTCAACACGAATACGATCTGCATAAGAAACGTGCAATACCATGCTAGACCAGTAGAGGACGATAAGCTAAATTTCAACTACCTGCATTAATGAACTTTAAAAACAAAGATGGATTAATGTTGATTATGAGGCTACGTTCATTCTGCAACCTGGAGTGAGCAAAATTGTCCCTGTATGACGTGTATCTGATCTTTGACGACACAGATCCGAATTTTTGCACAAATGCAAGATCACTTAGATGTGTCCTAAAACCAATAAATATCCAATCCATCAACTTACGACTTCAGTCTGAACAGACAGGTCTTGATCATCCGACATACACGTCATCAACAACCAAAAAATGTCACTATTCTGCTCTAAAGTAGCTAAAAAAAGCAAGAACCATGGTCAAAAACCTTGCTCTTTTCTTACTTGATCTTCCCTTAAAAAAAACATGTTGTACTTATGCCGGTTTGGATAGGACAGCTTTAAAATCAGCAAATGTCCATTTAACTTCTGTAGATTTATTCATCCCTGTGAAAATGGGACAATGCCATGGATGAAAAACAAATCTAGATTTGCGTGGTTCAGGGCCTATTTTAATGTCCCTGTTCCCCGTCAGTCCCCAGGGTCCAGGACCAGGTTCCGGTGGGTTCTAATCAAAACCTGACTTCCCTTTTCCTTCCCTCTATACACACTCAGATTCATCTCTGAAGAGACCAGTGTGTGGAGATAACACAACCCGAGTTTCCTGCAAAACCTCCAGATAACACCAGGGTGTATCTAAGTGGTTCTCCGTGGGGCACACCCCCCCCCGGGTGGGGTGAGGCTCTGTCAAGGGGGGCGCGTTTGACCTCGGGGGACATGCTTTTTTTATTTTTTTTATTTAGATTTTTTTTTACTGTCCTAGAATAAAGTGCAATTGCACCTCCACTACATTAGGGGGCAGCAGAGTATGAGTATACAGCACAGAGTATGAGTATGAAGTGTAGACACCAAGTGTAGCAGACCCTCAAGTGACACCATGAAAACATATTTAACAGGGATGAGAAGACAGGCGGAGAGAGACGGAGATAAAGAGACAAACGAAAGTCTCCCAAAGCTAAGACGAGGAAATATGACGAAGCGTCTGTAGCGCTTGGTTCACTGTGAAAGACCGGTGTGTTACTGAGTCTGAAATGTTGGAGACAGAGAAATTAAAGACATGACACCACAATCACACGGATAAGACCATTTTATGTCATTTCATTTATAGTATCATATGGTTTGACATGGTCAGTCAAAAAAAACTTTAAGTAGGAATTTAATATTATTTTTGAATTTCAGATGCACTTTAAATCTTTTCTGTTAGTTAATAAAGCTATTCTTGCTCCATATTTCTTTCTTTTTTTATGATTTACTTATACGTTAATAAGGATACAGTGTTATGCAGAGTTACGTATAACAATTTATAGACAATAATATTTATATCTGTGTGGGGGGGGGGCACGACAGAAAATAATTGAGAATCACTGGTCTAAGGAAATCTGTTCTATAGTGTTCATTGATGATTCAGAAACCTCCGTAGTACCGTTTACTGTATGTCAGCACGTCTCTAACGTCAGTAGTTGTGGATATTAAGGAATACGGCGATTACGAGGGTTGAGGGATGCGAAGCAGCCGGCCTGAGGAACGCTGCCAAGGAGCTCTGATCAGAACCAGGGCTGCGGTCGGTTTCAAGCAATTCGACGTGTAAATAGAGAATGAAGGTTCATTTACAAATGAGGCCGGAGCCCCGAGTGCTGCTGTTCTCCCTTCTAATGGGGTAGACATAACAGCGCTTTGATGCCAGAGGCCGTAGTTCTGGAAAAATAATTTAATTTAAAATCAATTGCGAGTAAAAAATGGCCTATACTGCAAAAAAAAAAAAAAAAAAAAAAAAAAATTGACATTTAAGACAATAATAAGTTAATGCGACAAAGCAAAAACACTTGTATGTTCCAAAATAATAATTTGTTGAGTTGTCAATATTTAAATCTCAAGTTGTGGTTCAATACAAGGGAAAATGATGCTAATTTATGTTTTTCTTTCTTTCTGTATTGAATTTTTTAACTTAAAGTTTTGTCTGCCAGGAGCTGAATTAAAAAAAAATACTTAATTTAATTTATTTTAATGGTAAATGATATGATTTTTAGTATAAGTGTCCTTACCTACACATTTTGAACCTTTGACGAGCTTTTGTAGTACTTAGCTTAGCAGTTAGCAGCTAACTGATGCTAGCGGGGCTGCGGAAGCTAGCCGCTAACGCTTGTTTGAGCAAATCCCGTTCAGACAGGTTGCTATTGTGTTAACGTGATAGTTCCAACATTCCTGAAAATTCAAATATCGCCATGATTCCCATAGACATGGCGATAACAATTTTCAAGAGAGTTAGTACAAGTACACATGTCTCTATTTTAAACAGATTTTCTGTACTGAGCAATTAGCAGCTTAGTGACGCTAGCGGGGCTGCAGCAGTTAGCCGCTAACATTAACTTGTCTGGGAAAATCCTATTCAAACAGGATGCTATTGTGTTAACGTGATGTTTCAACATTTCTGAAAATTTACCGATTGTCATGATTCCTATTGTCATAGCGACATCTTTTAGACAGCTTTTCTGTACTGGGAAATTAGCAACTAAGTGACGCTAGCGGCGCCGCTAACATTAGCTTTCTGTAGCTAGCAATTAGCAGCTAAGTGACGCTAGCGGCGCCGCTAACATTAGCTTTCCGTAGCTAGCAGTTAGCAGCTAAGTGAAGCTAGCAAGGTTGCAATAGTTATCAGCTAACTGATGCTGATGAACAGGGCTAAAGCAACGTTTAACTAGCTTTTAAGAACTTAACAATTAGCAGCTAACTGACGTTAGCAGGGCCGCTAACATTAGCTTGTCTGGACAAATCCCATTCAAATAAAATGATGTGTTGTCTTCAGACTGATAAATATTGTGTTATTTTGTTATTTTTTTGTGAGCACAGATAGAAGTTTAAAGTTATTCCAATGTACAATTATAAGTTATTGGAACTTACTGTTGAGTTGATAAAAATCTGAATTTAGATTTAAGAAAAACTAATATTTAGTTCAATTGCCCAACTTAAAATCCTATAGGAGTTTATTGCCTTGACATTTTTAAGTTGACCTGACTTTTCTTTTCTTAATTTTTTCTTATTTTTTGCAGTGCAGTAGTGAAACACTTCCAGCTTCTAACCTCTTTGTTTAAAAGCTGCAATTTTCAAGCACTTGAAGGAGGTTCCAAGTACCTACTTCTGGCTGTTTTAGAGCTTCTTTTGGCTCACAGAAAAAGACCTAAAACACTCCACGAGTGTGTGTGTGTACATGTGTGTCTGTGTGTGTGTGCGTGCATGTCTGTGTGTGTGCATGTCTGTGTGTGTGTGTGTGTGTCTGTGTGTGTGTGTGTGCATGCCGACGTGCCCGTTATTCCAACATCATATTTCAATTAACACAACAAAAGGGCCTTTGTGCTCCGCTAATATCACACGGAGAGCAAATTCAAACAAAATATCTGTAAAACACTGTCAAACCCAAACAAATTGGCCATGACTGATTGCAGCGTGGAGGAACGTGCGAGGTGATGTACATCATATGTCAGCTGTTACCCCTTTTTTTTGCCAAATGAATTTAGGCCTAAACTGTGTTTGGGTGGTTTTCTCTGTAATAAGGACCCCCCACCCCACCCCACCCCCCCGGGCCGATCAAGTAGCCAGATTATTCCTGACATCGGCCTGTTTTTTTTTTTTTCTTTTTCTTCCTCCTTAATGTCTATCAACAGTAGATGTAGAATGTATGTATTCTTATAGAAAAGTGGACTGTTGCATCATCCTAATAAGACATAGACATACAGTGAAATATAGAAGAGACAAATACCGTTATTGTAGCAAAAAAAGATCTAATTTATGTTAAAAATGCAGATATCAATCTACTTATTAGTTTTTTAAATGAGAAAAAATTAAAAAATTAAAACCAAATTTATCCTGTATAATGTAATAACCTGGACATGTTTCTCTAATTTGAGTCCATAAATAAATGAGTTTAGGCCCAGATTCTGTTGTGTTAGGTGATAGTGTTGGGATTTTCTGAGGGTCTGAGAATGCGTCTTAGAGTAAGAGCTGTGTTAGAGTTGAGGCTAACGTCTTAGCGTGTGGTTTTATAGGAGGCGTGGTTCATTGGCCGCACAATAAGTGCAGGAAGAAATGGAATAAAGAAGCTTTGAATTGTAGTGAAAGCACTGTCAAAGGACATGAGGAGGAGCTGTGATATGGAGCTTTACACTGGAGCTAAAGAGCTGCTGCACATTATAACTGATACATAAATCTGTGGGATTTTAACTTTTTACAATAATAATGACATTTTAAATATCCATCTGTATACCTGTAGATTATTCCTGACATCGGCCCCATTTTTTTTCTTTCTTCTTTCTCCTTGATGTCTATCGACTTCATTTTGCCTAAAGTAGGATATGATTATTAAAATTGCAACCATGCATGGTGAGAGTTGTCTGACTTTCATGGTGGGGGTGGATTAGGGTTCCTGAAGGTCTCTTTGAAGACCAGATCCCAGAGGCTTTGGACAGGGAGGTGCTTTGTCGAGGGGGTGGCTGGCTGGCGGCGTCTTGGCCAATAATGGAGAACCGAATAGGGGGGGGGGTGATGATGGCCTTTCAAGAAACGTCCGCCACATCCTTCTCCATAACCCCTCGGATGACTAATCATTTGTGCTTCTATCTCCTTTTTTCTCTCTGTGAAAATGTGTTAGCACTTTACGCATTCTTCAATCAGCGGATAACTCAAAACAGTCCCGCCCCCCCCCCACGGTTTAGACATCATTAAATGGCTGACAGACCGTATTGGCCTTTTCCTCGTCCACATCCACTCCCCGTCTAACCCACACTTTTACACAATTTCACGGGTTTACCTTCTGAATGGTTCTCGTTGCAGTCTTACTCTGATCCCACAACGTTGTTTTTGGATGGATTTACACACGAAAATCAACTGCATCTACATAATTCAGCTTAGTAGCAAAAATAAGAAGTAGAAGTAATCCCATCTTAATGTTTTTAAGTAGAAATCTCTCAAAAATAAAGCATATATTTTGCAAGTTCAATCAACCTAAAACAATATATCTAGAGTTAATTTCAATAAATTTATTATATGCAACCACTTGACATAATATAATTCCTGCACTGCCAAAACTTAAATCTTAACAAATGAAATTTTCTTGTACGATTAGTCCAATATTGAGTAGAATTATCCATCCATCCATCCATTTTCTATCCCGCTTATTCCCTTTCGGGGTCGCAGGGGTCTGCTGGAGCCTATCCCAGCGCATTTTATGGCGAGAGGCAGGGGGATACACCCCAGATGGTCGCCAGCCAATCGTGGGGCACACACACCATTCACACACCATTCACACACACACTCACACCTATGGGCAATTTAGATTTGCCAATTAACCTGAGCATGTTTTGTATTGTGGGAGGAAGCCGGAGTACCCGGTGAAAACCCACGCAGACACGGGGAGAACATGCAAACTCCACACAGAAAGGTCCCAGACCCAGGCCCCAAGGCGGTCTTGAACCTGCGACCTTCTTGCTGTGAGGCAACAGTGCTACCCACTGCTCCACCGTGTCGCCCTAGAATTATCTTACACTTTAGTTAATTTAATCTTAAAATCTTGAACTAAGCAAAAGTGTCTGCCAGTGTATTCTCACTTGTTAGGATTCCACTTTTGCAGTACAGGAAATCCTTTAAGTGGCCAATCATATAATCTTACAACACTGTTTTTTGTTCAAATTACTTAATTTTATTATGTCACGTCGGCACAAAATTTACTCATCTAACTGACTATAATTCAATAACATATTGAAATATGAAATAAACCAAATAAAAAACATTTACAAGGGTTCAGTGAAGGTGATTCAGATACAACATTATAGAACACAAAACTGCAAAAGATGAATTTTTAGTAAATATGTTGTATATAAATGGACAGACTGACACTGAGAGAACTTTAGCTATCCCTTTTTTTTTCCCTCTATCGTGCCTCCAAAACTGTTCGGAGCAGAGGAATAATTGCTTGCAGTCGAACACATGCTGCACAGAGTCCATCTCTGGGTTTGATTGTCTTCCTACTGCGTTTCCCGTCTCCTGTTTGTGTTTTTTAGTGCAGCATATGTGGAGCTGGAAGAGAGGAACCGGTCTGGTCCGTGTTGCTGTTTAAGGTGAAACCAGGTTGACCTTAAATCAAGCATTTGAATCAATATCTGTTCGCTTTCATCTGGAATCACTTCCTGACTCTGAAAGATGCAGAAAACGTATCCATGCATTTGCTACTTCCAGGCTTGACTACTGCCATTCTTTACTGTCGGGTTGCACCAAAAATTCTCTAAGGACTCTGCAGCTGATCCAGAATGCAGCTGCATGTATATTAACTGGCACTAGAAGAAGGGAGCGCTCAACGGTCAGGCGCCATCCTACCTTAGAAATCTCTTAGTCCCATATTGCCCATCCAGAACATTACGCTCCGAATATGCAGCTTATTGGAGGTTCCATAATTTCTAGAAATAAAACAGGAGGCAGAGCCTTCAACTATCAGGCTCCTCTCCTGTGGAATCGTCTTCCAGTCTCAGTCCGGGGGGCAGACACCCTTCCTATATTTAAGAACAGGTTAAAAACTTTCCTGTTGAAGAAGCGTATAGTTAGGGCCAGCCCTGGCTGGCCTAGTCATAGTGATGCTGCGATAGGTTAGTCTGGTCCTCATGAGATGCTCTGAGCTTCTTTTTCTACTGATGATTCACTATTGTACTTTTAAATCTGCTGTGTTTCCTGTGTTTTCTCATCCACAGAGCATGCTGCAGTGCAGCCACTGAGGGATCTACGGATGTTGGAGGGTCTGATGCTGTCCTGGTGAAACCTGGAAGCTGTGATGGATCCTGCTCCTCATCCTCCACTTACACCAACATTCATTACATTTCTGTTTGTCCGTTTGGACATGTTACTAAATGAGTTTAGGCCCAGATTCTGCTGTGTTAGGTGATAGTGTTGGGATTTTCTGAGGGTCTGTGAATGCGTCTTGTAGTAAGACCTGTGTTAAAGTGAGGCTAACGTCTTAGCGTGTGGTTTTACAGGAGGCGTGGTTCATTGGCCGCACAATAAGTGCAGGAAGAAATGGAATAAAGGAGCTTTGAATTGTAGTGAAAGCGCTGTCAAGCGACATGAGGAGGAGCTGTGATATGGAGCTTTACACTGGAGCTAAAGAGCTGTTTCACATTATAACTGATACATAAATCTATGGGATTTTAACTTTTTACAATAATAATGACATTTTAAATATCCATATGTATACCTGTAGATTATTCCTGACATCAGCCCTGTTTTTTTTCTTTTGTCTGTTTGTCTGTTTGTAATGTCCAATTTTCCCTGTAATGTTTCCACCTGCACACATCATCTGCTGCAGCCTGTCCCTCCTGGAAGAAGGATCCCTCCTCTGTTTCTCTTCCTGAGGGTTTTCAGTTTTTTCTTCCCCCGTTAAACGTTTTTTTAAGGGAGTTTTCCTTGTACGATGTGAGGGTCTAAGGACAGGGGATGTTGTGTTGCTGTTGTACAAACTGTAAAGCCCGTTGGAGAAAATCTGTGATTTGTGATTCTGGGCTATACAAATGAATAGAATTGAATTCTCTGGTTCTCAAAGTGCGGTCCAGGTATCCCCCAGGGGTCCTTGAGGAGGTCGCGGGGGGTCCCCCAGAAAAAAAGGAGAAGAATTTAGTTTCAATATAATCCTTCAATGACAAAAAGCAGATCTTTTTGCTTAGAGGAGTGACGTAATTTGAAAAAATAAATACATTATTTAGTAGTATTTATATTTATAGATTTTATTAATCTATTGAGGTGAAAATATTTTGGGGAAAAATAAATTAGAAATTAAAATAGAAAATTTCAAATGAATGGGACAATAATACACAAATAAATAATTGTATCAGTTATTAAATAAATCTACCAGTATATTTATTAATGTACTGAGTCATTATTTCTTTATTTATTCATTTTTTTATTATGGCAGTTTTCATTATTTTGGCCTCGGGTTTTCCTACTTTTTCTAATATAAAACATCTAAGAGCAAAAATCTTATCAGATGGGATATGAGTTCAACTTTTTTTTTTGAGTTTAAGGGTTTTTGACGTTAAAAAAATTGAGAACCGCTGGATTAGAGGATAAAATAAAAACAGCCTGTGGGCACATGCTAGTCTCCATAACACAGCGTTGTGGTCAGAAACCTCCTCACACATATCATCCTCTACATGTCGGCTCCAGACCCAGAAAATGGAGCGTAAAATACAAAAAAAAGAGAACTCACTGCCATGTTTTCTTTGGATTAGCCTATCTGAAACGCTTTAAAACTCACACGCCGTGTCAGAGCTCGTTCACGTCCAGCGGATGAGTCGAGGCAGCGTACAGTAGTCTATTGTTTTTTTGTTTTTTTACAGGACGGATTGTGAGCTTGTCGTAACGTTTCCAGCTCTGGTTTGGCATTGCATGTCCTTCAGGTTTCCAAAAATGGCACATAATGAGTTTCTTTCAGCATTTCTAAAAAATTGAACAACCATTTGCCATTTCGGTAAATAATAGTTATTTTCTTACATGGCCATGTAAAAGACCACATCGACATGATGGACGGAAAAGTGAAAAAAAATATGATTAAGTCAGAGGTTTACCCCAATGTTCATGGATTTATTTTCTTGTTTTAAGTGGATATGATTAATCTGACTAAAAGCAAGTATAGTGTGAGTCATTAATTCTGTTGGAGACCTCTAATAGACCCTTTTCACGGCAGCCATATTGGCATGAAATAGTAGGTAAACACAGGTGTTACCAATGATGCTAATTAAGGTTCCAGTTAATGCGGTGGCATGAGCCAAACACGCTGAATGGAACAGAATCTGCATCAGTGATTGTTACTGACCTTTAAATAATCTCAATTACCGTATTTTCTTCTCTAAAATGTGTGGTGCTCCCTATGTCTGTATGTAGGGAAAGTGTGGGCATGGATTGTAGATAAAATAACAGGGATGTGCGTTATGCAGAACATTGTTGTTTTAACAACCTGAAAATGGTAAAGAGACACGCTGATAAAGCACAGTTTAAACTGAAGGAAATCAGCTACACAGCTGAGTTTAAGACATAAGACAGGTGGTACGAGTTGGAGGAAAGACTGGATCAGTGGATCACAGAGCAAAGACCTGATCAGTGGATCACAGAGCAAAGACTGGTGCAGTGGATCACAGAGCAGAGACTGGATCAGTGGATCACAGAGCAGAGACTTAATCAGTGGATCACCAAGCAAAGGACAAGTGGGAGAAGCGTTCCGACGGTCACCATTCGACTAAAAGCACTAAAGCTAGCAGGAGAAATGAAAACTGAACATTTTCGAGGAGGTCCATCTTGGCACCGAAACAAAATGACAGAGGAGGTCCGTCTTGTGGTTTCGGGGCCGTTTTTCCATCCAGACCAGGACTACGGTAGCGCAGCAACTTCCAGTCGATTATAACGCATAATTTAGAGGAAAGTGACTCTTATGGTGAAGAAAGTGAAGCTGGCATGTTTGATGGAGATTTAGCTGCTGTTGGAATCAGAAACAGAGGATGAGGACTTTGATGGTTTGTGTGTTTATGCTACGTATTATTGGTTGTGTCAAATTCATTAGTTTAAATTGTAAAGAGTGTAGTGTGCAACCATCTATGCTAATTATTGGCAACAAGATGAAATAAACACACATTTCTGATATAAAAAACATTAGAAATCAGCGTCAAATTTGACATTAGAACAACTTAAAAGAACAATAACAATGAAACCAAAACTACTAAACTCATACTAGTTTCAGAATACATTGGGTAATTTTTTGGTTATAGACTCCTAAACATCCACATAAGGGCCTCCAGATGGATCCTGTTTTAAGAGGGTTCCTGCGTCAACATCTACGTTCTTTATTATATTACCTGATACTCTTAATATACATAAGCAAATGTGTGTTTCATCAGATCTCCATCATATCTGGAGATCGTATAATATCCCAGCCCAGCAACAGGGGCTCATTTTCGCCATGGGGCCCACAAAAAAGATCTGGCCACAACAGGCATCAGAAGTTCCTAGAGAGCAGTTTCACATGTCTGCTAACATAGTTCAGTATCTTTACTGGCAGCCTCTCAAACACACAAACATGTAAAATATACGGCGCTCAGTTAAGTTTTTGAGTGATGACAAAAGCGATGGGAAAATGAATTATTAGTTTTGGAAGAGACGGACCGGGTTAAAGTGATTTAATGTGGTCAGTTGTTATCGAAGCTTCACAGAGGATTTTTGTATTTTTAGTCGTGATAAAGAAACCAGGAGAAAACAGACCTGCCTGCACCATGCAGAGCTACAGCATCATCATGTTAAAGATAATGGTCCAAGTCTTTTTTTTGGGCTTAAATCATCTATTGATGACGCTCGTAAGTCTGGTAAAATCACTTTAATCCTGAGTTAAAGGATCAGACTCTTTATGTCCTATAGAACAATGGACATTTTATTATTTAGCTAAGTTAAACTCTTTTATTCTTCAGGATAAAAAGACAAAAACATGATTCTAGAATCAATTTCTACTGGTGAGTGATAAGGGCTTTGGGCTATAATGTTTTATAGGAATTTATTCTAAATTCCAAAGGTTATACCTTAATAATAATTTAATATGAAATGCTGTGCATATCAATAAATTCAATAAATCTGTAGCCAAATCTGCAGAAATAAAGTTCCAGGATCTTCATCATTAAACATGTGTCATCACTATATTGTAAATTCTCCACATCTCAGGTTTCTAAAAGTCAAAACTGGATGTTGATGAGTTACGTTCAATAAAAAACAGGCAAAGAAGAACCTGGGAAAGTGATGAAAAAGGACAAACTGACATTAGTTTAATTTAACTCCAGGTAGTGTCAGTTTAGAGTTTAATGAATCGCGAATCATGAATGTCAAACTGTACGCTGATGATATCCTGTTATATTTGTACTTGTACTTCAAACCTGACCTAAAATCCTTCAGTTAAGTCATTAAAACTGTCAAAGAAACTGGGAAAGAAGAACCTGGGAAAGTGATGAAAAAGGGACAAACTTACACTAGTTTAATTTAACTTTAGAGTTTTCACTATGGAATGGAAGGACAGTTTAATCCAGGTTAAAATTGAATAAAGTCTCACTAGAATGTTCACGAATTTGCCTAAAGTCACTTTAGGGGGCATTATTTAACTTATATTAAATCATGTGTTTGCTTATTTAACCATTTAACAAACAGGTCATAAATTTACATAAATAGAAACACCTTTGACCACAAAATCTATCGTATATGTAGTATTCAGTAACTGTGTGAAATTCTGTAGTCGCATCAGAAATTGAGAAATTCAGAAACTGTCCTCAAGTAACTTTATTCCTTAATGTCAGATAAGTGACATCACAACGACACTGTCAACATGAATAATAAATAGAATATTCTCTAGATTTGATGAAGTTTTTTGTGTTTTTCCAAAAACTTGAAAAAAACTCACAGCAGGCAGATCTGTCATACACACAAGAAGTCACTCACCCACGTCAGCTCCTAGGTGATAGTACTAGGATTTCCTAAGACCTGTGTTAGCGTGAGGCTAACGTCTTAGCGGGTGTTTTTTGAGAAGCGTTACAATACATTTGTTCATCGGCTGCACCATCAGTGCAGGAAGAAATGGCATAAGGGAGCTTTGAATTGTAGTGAAAGCGCCGGGAAAGCAACATGAGGAGGAGCTGTGATATGGAGCTTTACACTGGAGCAAAAGAGCTGCTGACGATAGTAAAGATAGTAAAGATGCACACCATTGTATCAGACACTTCTTCTTTTATAGATACTGTAGATAGAGGACACTGTTAGAGGATAGAGGATACTGTAAATAGAATATCCTCTGCATTTGATAAAAGTGTTTTTTTTTCATTTTCCAAAACCTTGAAGAACAAAAGAAAACAATGACTCAGGCCATTATTTGCTTTCCTGAGGCTTTACTTGTGGACTTTGAGAATCATTTCTCTGCTGCCCTCATTCTTGCGGGAGGAGCATTGAAAACACGAGGCTCCACGCCAGCTCCACAGGGAAAAAAAAAAGAAAAAGAAAAAAGGAGCCATTTGGACGTCTAATAGCGGCAGACTTTAATGCAGGCCTTTATTGTGATTATCCGACGTAATGACAGCCAATCCAAACACGGCCTGTGAGCCATTACCAGCCCAACAAGAGGAACGCATTATGCAGCGCGCTATGTCAGGCCTGAAACAATGCGGCACGAGAAAGTTTCCACCCCCCCCCGTTGTTGTGACGCCCGGGGGGATCGAGAGGAACTGTTTAGGGTGGCTATAACATCCCCAACGCCACGGCCCGAGCCTTTGAAGGCCGGCGAATAAGCCTCTAAAAGCCATATCCCCGATGCTAACACAAACACAGATTGGAAACATTTACGCCGATCGGGCTCTTCATCATCGGACGGCTCCGTTCGGGAATCCGCGCCTCTAGAAGGTCGCGTCAGTGAAATCGCAGGAAATGTAAAATAGCGGTAATCGTAACGCCGTAATACATCAGACTCTTTTAGGTTTCTGTGAGAAAACACAAGTTGATTGACCAATTAGTTCCAGCTGAGGAACTTTTTAACTATTTACCATGTGTAACCATGGCGGGGGGCGGGGTCAGGGCGAACAGGTAGAAGTCGATGGTGGCGGTCGACGTGTTCCACGTTGACAGAAATTGGCGTGAAATGTTCTATCTGTGATTGACGCCAATTTTCCCTTTTTTTTCCTTCACAGAAAGAGACGTTTCCACACTCACTCCTATTAACTAAATTGCGGCCAATTTACCTCCAGATATGGGAGCTGAACGGTGAAGAAAAGTTGACACCAAGAACTGAATTTAAAATCCTCCTCCTCACCTACAAAGCTCTTAACAGTCAGTCCATCCTGCCTTTAACCCATAGGGACCCACAGTGTTGTTACACCGGTGTAACGAGAACATTGGTTCCCCCAGACTCTTCATTATGAGGTTTTATGTCTGAAATTAACTCATTAAGTCCCAAAGTGACATTTACTAATCATCCTGATATGGAATATGTTCACCACTAATGCCCAGTGTTACATATATGTCAAAATACAGATATTTGGGAGTAAATAGTATTATTCTGATGATTAAAAAAAATTATAAAATTAAAAAAAATAAACTAGAAATGTGTTTTATGGCCCACTTGGTCCAAGGTATAACCCACATAATTTTCCTTTAATGATAATTGGGTCTGGGTTCTTATACGTTAAGGATCTCATATACACTATTCTATCAAAAGTATTGGTTCACCTGCTTGACTTGCATATGAATTGATGAATGAATAAGTCTATAGGGTTCAATATGACATATGTCATTCACACTGAAAACACACCATAATCCACACTCCACCAAACCTTAGACTTGGCACAATGGAGTCCAACATTCATCTTTCTCCTGGAAAACCACCAAACCCAGACCTGTCTATCAGATCTTCAGATGTAGAAACACGAGTCATCATACTTCTTGGCAATATAGTGTATAATATAGTTCTGTATCATCCATCGTGATTGGAGGCAGAGCCGGCAACTATCAGGCTCCTCTCCTGTGGAATCATCTTCTGGTTTCAGTCCAGGGGGCAGACACCCTTCCTACATTTAGGAACAGGTTAAATAGGTTTCCTATTTGAAGATTGAAAATTACCCAAAATTATTATTCAGCACTGTGTGAGTTTAGTAGTTTGTTTTCCTTTGTTATACAGCTGAGCAACATTTACCTTTTTATTTTTTAGTTCAGTTAAAGGTGTTAATTCTAAAGCTTCCCGTATTTCCTGTTGTCCTCAGGTCAAATGTTTTATACCATAAATGTGTGTTTCCGATGTCCTGGTTCACCTCATCCTCCACATACAGCACAATTCAATATATTTCTTTTATATTGTCTGTTTAACGTCAACTATTCCTGTGTTAAATGTGTTGTTTCCATCCTGTTCACATCACATCTCTGTTTCCCTTCTTTTTCTTCCCCTCTGTTAACTGTTTTTTCCTTGTATGATGTGAGGGGATGTTGTGTTGGTTTTGTACGAACTCGTAAAACCCCATTGGGGGCGAATCTGTGATTTTTGATTTCGAGGCGATACAAATAAAAACTGACTTGACTTGACACCGATCCAGTACCTGGAGAGTCTCAGATACTCTTCTGCTTCAAATATCATTCACTCACATCTCAAAGTGTTTCCAAAGCTGAAAATGCGTTTTCCCCCCGACACTCTATAAGTCTAATCGTTAATCAGGATTACAGTTGGCGATCTCATTACACAAGAGGGGGGCAGATAATTCATCAGTTTATGCTCCTCCACTCGCCTCAGGAATGTCTCTGGGCGGACTTCTGCTTCCCTCGCTGCAGGACGGGATCTTTACGCATCGAGTCATTTCCCAGCTATACTTAACTACACCTCACACTACCACACACACTGATCTGTGTCTCTGGTGAACATCTGCAAAGGTGATTTAGTCCATAAAGACGCGGGTCAGGATCTATGAATTCTGGGAGTTTTTGTGCCTATGACAGATCTGCATATCATGACCCTATTATGATAATATCCTGTGTATTTTTTCAAGTTTATAAAAAAAAGAAAAACTTTATCAAATGCAGAGAATATTCTATTTATTAATCATGTTGACAGTGGACATACATAGAACTTTATAATGTCACTTATCTAACATTAAAGAATAAAGTGACTCAGGAAATAAAAGTTTCAGGAACTAGAAATGTGCTTTTTTCTGAGTTTTTGGGGAAAACACAAAAAATTGCACTAAATGCAGAGAATATTTTATTAATAAATCATTTTAATCAAGTGAAATAGTGAAAACTCTAAAGTTAAATTAAACTAATGTCAGTTTGTCCCTTTTTCATCACTTTCCCAGGTTCTTCTTTGCCAGTTTCTTTGCCAGTTTTAATGACTTAACTGAAGGATTTTAGGTCAGGTTTGAAGTACAAGTACAAATATAACAGGATATCATCAGCGTACAGTTTGACATTCATGATTCGCGATTCATTAAACTCTAAACTGACATTACCTGGAGTTAAATTAAACTAATGTCAGTTTGTCCTTTTTCATCACTTTCCCAGGTTCTTCTTTGCCTGTTTTTTATTGAACGTATCTCATCAACATCCAGTTTTGACTTTTAGAAACCTGAGATGTGGAGAATTTACAATGAAGTGATGACACATGTTTAATGATGAAGATCCTGGAACTTCCTTTATTTCTGCAGATTTGGCTGCAGATTTATTGAATTTATTTATATGCATAGCACTTTATATTAAATTATAACTTGTGAAATGCAGGCTAAATGAATGAAACATGATGAATTGTCATTTTAGCTAAAAAAAATAAAACATTGACTTGAAATGTCCTATGTAAAATGTCCATAAATAGTTTGATCCTTTTAATTCCAGATGATTTAGGAAAAATGAGTGAGACCATTGTTAAAGTGAACAATAATTTGAATATTAGATTTTAAAACATGACCACAGTGTTTTGTATTTTTAAGGTTCTTTTATTAATGGTGGACGTGTTCGTTCTCATGGCTTCGTCTGGTTTCAGGTGGGTGTTCTGGTGGGTTTGGGGAACAGAAGGCAGGAAAGGCACCGAGGAAATGGGAGGGAGAGGGATGAAGTTGCCCCAAAATTCTTGATTTATGATCATTTAAAGTTATGGACTACAACACGGGTGAATTTAAATTACAACAGGCACACAGGTTAATCAAGACAGTGTTTCGGTCCACTTTCACGTCTTTAAAATGGCATTTTCCCTAATTATTTTGTTTTTAAGAACACAACATATTTACAGTCGATGCTACTAGACAACGGCAGTGGATGTTAGACAGTGAACAATAAGTGCTTCCTGTGTATTTGTGTCATACAGCTCTGTTTTTTTCCTAGGATGGTAGAGACAAGGTAGCAGGGCAGCTTCACCCCCTCCCCCAGAGGACAGCAGAGGTATCCGGTCATGGAAGGCGAGCGGTGGCGGGGGGCGTGGCGGAGGAGGGATCATGTGATCACAGTGGGGCCGGTGCGTCCGGTGGTTTCGGCGAGCTGAGACACCTTCAGGGCGATGTCGACCAGCGGAGCCAGCATCACCTGGAGGTTAGACACAGACAACAGGTGGATTAAAGACGTGATCAATGAACATAATTTTACATTATTTTTTTAGAAATTTACAGCACTAAAACCCTTATAATACAAAAAAGAAGTCACATTAAATTGGTGAATAAAATTTAGAATATACACACACATATACATATACACATAATTATTCATATATATATATATATATATATATATATATACACAAACATATATATATATACATATATATGTATATGTAGATATATCACATTAAAATGGTATACATATACATATATATATATATACATAATTATTCATACATACATATATACACACACACACATACATATATATACACACACACACACACACACACACATACATACATACATATATATACACACACACATATATTTATATACATATATACACATACATATATATATATATGCTGTCATTTTTATATGTTCTATTTCTATATCTACTCTAATATATATATATATATATATATATATATATATATATATATATCTGTGATGATAAATCTGTAATTTTTATGATTTTATATAATAATTGATCTTTAAAGTTTTTCTTATTAATTGGACTTTGCTTTGCAGATAAAGACTATTTCTAGTTTTCCTAATGAGGGTCACTTGATGACTCCCTTGTCTGGATCCAGTCTGAGGATCACTCCTCGCTCTGACCTGGGGGTCCTGGTGGATCTTTTGGGGGTCCTTCTCGTAGCTGTCTATGTAGAGCCTGATGGTCGCCCCGGCGCTGCCTGTCCCGCTGAGACGGAAAATGATCCTGGAACCGTCCGAGAAGATGATCCTGAGGCCCTGAGAGGAGGAGGATGGATTAGGAAAACACACGGAGCAGTAAGTCTGGCTGATGCTTATTTATCAGGCAGAATGTGTTGTAGAGATTTAACTTCATTATGTTTGCATTTTTCCTCAAGGTGCTTCAAATTAAACATATTTAGGAGCCACATGTGATGGTAGATGATTTACTGTGGGATTAACAACACGGTCTTTACCTGGTTTTTGGACACACTTCCGTCCACAGGGTCCGTGTAGGCGAAGTTGTCGGCGACCGCCACCTCGTACGTTTTATCGCCCGACGACAGCTTCTTCCCGACGAAGGCCGGGTCGAACATGGTGGTCTCCAGGTGTTTGATCATCTTGTTAGCAGCGTCCGAGTCCACCTCCTCGTAGTCGTACCTGAACAGAACGCCCACATAAGTCTATGCAGACTCGCAAAATTTTATTTAAAGTCCACCTGAAACGGCATTGTTTGTACAAAAATCACGCTTTGCTGTATGTTGTTTTTATTATATCTTTTAAAACCTTTAAAGGGAGAGTTAAACTATCTGGTGTTTTTGGTATTGTCCAATACAATATCATATTTAATAGTAATTTTTATTGCTACCACAACATAACCTTGACATCGTTTTTTTCCTCTAAAAAACATTTTTTCCTTAAAAATCTTCCCTGGAGACAGAAAAAATCCCTTAATCGAAGAATCACCTTTATATTAATACAAGTGCCTCATGAAGAATAAATAGAATATTCTATTTTTCATTTTGGCTTTAATATGAATCACATATTTAAATATTTTAAATTTTAAATATATATGATATGAGCAAAAAGTTGTGAATTTGGTCATAAGGACCACAGAAAACATGACATTTCTAAGGAAGTTGTACGATGTTTTCTACAGTATGAATAGAAGCTGCAGTTCTTAAAGTGGCCACTAGATGGTGCTAAAAACAACAAATGAACCAATGTCTGCATCATTGATCCTGATTATTTATAAAACCTCCTGATAACATGTGCAGAACTGAGTTTTATCCATAAATCACATGTAAATAAATAAAGTATTTTATCTGCAGTAAAACCCAATGTTCCTGTTACAGCATCAATATATATCATCAATATCCACATCATCAATACAATAGTAAAATAGTTTAATATAATATCAGTAGTAGCTGCAACTAACCACTATTTAGAGATTTATTTAGATTGGAGCTGTTTGTGGGATTATTTAATTGGCTCCTTTAAAATCTCCTTTTTAACACCTTACAGAAAATATTGTGTTAAAGACGTGTGACTAAAGGTCTAAAATTGACAAGTGGATGTAATTGTAAATTATTTGTTCAAGTTCACTCAGCATTTCTACTATTTTATAATCAAGAAAAAAATAGTCATTTATTAAATATTAAAATTATGAATATAAATGAAAATATGTGTGTGTGTGTATATATATATATATATATACACACACACATACACATATATATATATAAATATTTATATATATTGATGTGATGATCCTCAGAGTGATTTCTATGATTTTATGAACACATAATTTATATTTTACCTCTATAATCTTAATTATTATTATTTATTTATTTCTAAATTATTTTTATTTGTATGTAATTTTCAGATTTTTTTTTTTGCAGTATTCTAACATCAGCATAAATAGATTCTGACTCTTCTGTAGTCTCCTCACATGTTGTAGATTTATTCTGATTCCAGGTTTAAGTCCAATAACCTTTGTGGTTGTAACAATATTCCAGAGCAGGAAAACTGCAGGAAAAATGATCCGTTTCATTCCAGAATTCCACACGTGTCGTCGCTGACCTGGTGAAGAAGTTCCTGCCGAACTTCTGCCAGTGGTCCTTCATGATGTCCTCCACGCTCTGCTTCCTGTGGGCCAGGATGGACAACCAGGCCAGAACCGCCCACAGCCCGTCCTTCTCCCGGATGTGGTCCGAGCCTGGTGGAGAGACGGGACAGGAAGGGGTGAGTTCTCCGACCCGACCCCCCGCGGTTCTGAACGGGACGCGGCTCGCTCACCGGTGCCGAAGCTCTCCTCCCCACACAGGGACAGTTTCCCAGCGTCCATCAGGTTCCCGAAGAACTTCCAGCCGGTCGGAGTCTCGTAGAGCTGCATCTGCAGAGCTTTGGCCACGCTGCAGAAGATCAGAACCAACACAGAGAAAACTATGTTCACGTCTAAAAGTAAGACTGAAGCAAACTATAATACTTTCATATGTTAACCTGTGTTTCAATAACCGTATCTGCCTGAAGATAAAAATATATTATTCCTGATTTTAGAGGTCATATTTGGGTTCATGTGAATATTTACTTTCCTGCTTTAAAAAAAAAAAAGATAATTTAGTTCCATCTTTGTCATTAGCAATTTACTGATTTTATTTCAGGCATCACGTTGCATAAAATAAACAGTAACGCAGCATTCCTGATCAATAAACATGTAGGAATAATGATTAAATCCTGATTAAAAAATAAAAACTAAAGTGAATCTGTTGGTTTGATAAGATCAAATTTAATCAACATTACCATCAACCTGCTGTCAGCGAATAAAGAGAAATTATTGACTAAAAATAATATTAATAATAATAATAATACATTGGATTATAGTTGAAGAGATGTTTTAAATCAACTAAAACTGAAGTACTTTGATTTTTTGGATTAAAACTAGATTAAAATAAGTTGGTTTTCTTTGACTAAAACAACAGGACTTTTCATCGTCTAAAATGTGACTGAACAAAAATAAATTGGAAATTGACTAAATATGACCAAAACTAAACAGAAAAACAGACGTTCATTTTAACAGTGAAAGGAAGTTCAACCATCAGATTAGTGCGTTTTTTCTTTTTAATTAAAACTAGACTAAATTACTTTGATTCAGCCTGTCAAAAATGTGACTATATATAATATAAAAACTTTGTCTCTATATAATAGAACTTGATTAAATTGACTAAATATGATTGAAACTAAAATGGACATTTGACCCAAGACTAAAACTAAACTGATAAATTACCACTGATAACTACTGTAGTTTAGCTTTTAAAGGTCAAACATGGGATTAGTCGAGTTTACTTTGATTAAAACTGAACTAAAACGTAGAATTTATTTGACTTTAACAAGTGTCTTTGATAAAATTAGACAAATATTTAGAATTGGTTGAAACCAGAATAAAATACTTTGGATTTACTTTGACTCTAACATTAGAATAAAACAACAGGATTTTCATTGTTTCAAATGTGACTATAAATATATAGAAAATTTACTAAATACGACTAAAACTAATATTCGTCTAGTTTTACTACTCCTGAGTAAAACTAGACTAAAATACTTTCTTTTCCAATTTCTCTGACTCATACTTGACTTAAACACTTCAGGTTTTCTCTGACAAAACAAGACAAATATTTTAGATTTTCTTTGACTAACACCAGACTCAAATATTTTTCAGTTTCAGCATTTGAGATTTCTTTGATTAAAACTAAACTTTGATTTTCTTTGAGTGAAACTAGAATAAAACATTTTGGTTTTCTTTGACAGAACAGTATTTTAATGGTTTAACACTTGCAGCTTCGTCAGTGTAGTTTTTACAGGAAGCTCAACCATCACACTGTTGTTTTCTATTCTATTCTATTTTGTTTTACTTGTCCAGCGCTCCGCTCGTGGGCATGCTGCGGGCCAGCCCCTTCACGCCGCTCTTCTTGAAGTAAGGGATGCAGCTGATGTTGGCGGCGATGACGGCCACCGAGTCCGACGGGTTCACGAAGAAGCCGAGCCGGCCCAGAACCATGTTCCGGTCCTGGAGATAACATTTCAGACTCAGTAACACACCGGTCTTTCACAGTGAACCAAGCGCTACAGACGCTTCGTCATATTTCCTCGTCTTAGCTTTGGGAGACTTTCGTTTGTCTCTTTATCTCCGTCTCTCTCCGCCTGTCTTCTCATCCCTGTTAAATATGTTTTCATGGTGTCACTTGGTGTCTACACTTCATACTCATACTCTGTGCTGTATGCTCCCTGCACACACTCTGCTGCCCCCTAATGGAGTGGAGGTGCAACTGCACTTTATTCTAGGACAGTAAAAAAAAACTAAATAAAAAAATAAAAAAGCATGCTATAAAAAGTAAAGTGACCAAATCTTCTTCTTCTTTTTTTTTTTGTTTGACTTGTCGTCACAGTCTGTGCTGTATGCTGCCTGCTCACACTCTGCTGCCCCCTAATGTAGTGGAGGTGCAATTGCACTTTATTATAGACAAAAATCAAAGCAAATAGCATGTTCTGAGGTCAAACACCCCCCACTATTTGAGAACCACTGGTTTAACTCAAAAGGCCACCTTGTATTCATCAGGGAGGCCTGGCACAACCTAGGAAATAAAATATAATAAATAATAAAATTCAACCCAACAGTGGGGCCAATCTAGGAAAAGTCGTAAAATTTCAAGTTAAAAAAAATATAGTTTCAGAGATTTTTTTAATGCAGTGGTGGGTCATTTTGACTCTTAAATCTGGCCTCAAACCTCCTCTCAGAGTTGGGTTTTTAAACGTGTTCTTACGCCATCGCCGTCGAAGGCGGCTCCAAAGTCGTACTCCCCTCCCTTCATGGCGTTGACCAGGTCGGCGGCGTAGGTCAGGTTGGGGTCGGGGTGGTGGCCCCCGAAGTCTTCCTTGGGGACGCAGTTGACGGCCGAGTTGGCGGGAGAACCCAGCTCCTCACAGACGATCTTCTTCACGTAGGGGCCGACCACTGGAGGGAGAGGAAGCATCAGGCTTTAAAAAACACGGATTTGACACTGAAAAGACAAAGTGGAAGATTTAAACAAACTGTTTCTGCTGTGCCTTTACAGAGCAATATAAGAGGCATATAGGCTAATGCATACATTCATTTTAAACTGTTTATATGAAAAAAACTAGAAATATATGTGTATGTATGTAAATGCTTCAGCTATAGACTATCAATAATCACTATTATTGATAATATCAGCTATAGACTATAAATAATCACTATTATTGATAATATCAGCTATAGGCTATCAATAATAACTATTATTGATAATATCAGCTATAGACCATCAATAATCACTATTGATGATAACATCAGCTATAGACTATCAATAATCACTATTGATGATAATATCAGCTATAGACTATCAATAATCACTATTATTGATAATATCAGCTATAGACTATCAATAATCACTATTGATGATAATATCAGCTATAGACTATCAATAATCACTATTGATGATAATATCAGCTATAGACTATCAATAATCACTATTGATGATAATATCAGCTATAGACTATCAATAATCACTATTGATGATAATATCAGCTATAGACTATCAATAATCACTATTGATGATAATATCAGCTATAAACTATCAATAATCACTATTGACAATAATATCAAGCTATAGACTATCAATAATCACTATTGATGATAATATCAGCTATAGACTATCAATAATCACTATTGATAATAATATCAGCTATAGACTATCAATAATCACTATTGATGATAATATCAGCTATAGACTATCAATAATCACTATTGATGATAATATCAGCTATAGACGATCAATAATCACTATTGATGATAATATCAGCTATAGACTATCAATAATCACTATTATTGATAATATCAGCTATAGACGATCAATAATCACTATTGATGATAATATCAGCTATAGACTATCAATAATCACTATTATTGATAATATCAGCTATAGACTATCAATAATCACTATTGATGATAATATCAGCTATAGACTATCAATAATCACTATTGATGATAATATCAGCTATAGACGATCAATAATCACTATTGATGATAATATCAGCTATAGACTATCAATAATCACTATTATTGATAATATCAGCTATAGACTATCAATAATCACTATTGATGATAATATCAGCTATAGACTATCAATAATCACTATTGATGATAATATCAGCTATAGACTATCAATAATCACTATTGATGATAATATCATTTTCAGATTGAGATTCTCTCCAATCACAAATCTGCTTCAGTTTATGATTATTGAACAATGAGAAATAGTCTCATTAATGTTAAAAACCTCAGTTCTGCTTTAAAAATTGTTAAAAAAACAAAAAAAAAAAAAAAACATGTTGAACACAAACCAAACCAGCTTCAGTCATATTGATCTGTTAAATTTAACATTTACTCAGTAATATGAGCAGAGTCCAACTTATAAATGCAGTGATACACAACCACTGGACACATCTGGATGTTTTATATTTCCCTGCTTTAACATTAATTTAACTTTAAAACCCAGATTATAATTAAAAATGTGTCTACTATAGTGAATGAATAGAGAGACCAGACCCAAACCACAGCTGTGTGTATGTATGAATATAAAATGAACCAGAACCTTTCCCTTCCTCACCTCCGTGCATGGCGTCCAGACGGACATTGATGTGGTTGGCTCCAGAGAGGAGCTCCTTCAGTGCGGCAAAGTCGAAGATTTCCCTCAACATCACAGCGTAGTCCGCTACAGAGTCCACGATGTCCACTGAGACGAGTAGAAAAAGAGAAAAAACGACTAAGACAGCTCTGCGATCTAAACCCACTTTAACAATTAGATTTTACAAATGTGATTCTTGATTTGCAGGCTGCAGGTTTTCATGTTGTAACTGCTGCTGCACCTGTGAAGGGTTTAAAGCCGTCCACCTCAAACGTCTGTGAGCCCGTCTTGGACAGATCCACCTTCAGCTCTGGGCAGATGTGGTACTCCTGCAGGCTTTTGCTGACCTCGAATATTTTGTTTGTGACGCCCTCAGGAGCAGGACCTGGAAAAAGAAGCATTAAAAGAAGTATTAAAAGCTAAATAATGAGGTTAGCAAAGAAAAATGCAAAATACAAAATACTACATGGTTAGATCAGAGAGGTCAAACCCAGTTTAGTTCATGGGTCAGTATATATATAAATATATATATATATATATATATATATATATATAGAGAGAGAGAGAGAGAGAGAGAGAGAGAGAGAGAGATGTGTATATACACACACACATATATGTGTGTATGTATGTATATATGTACACACACACACACACACACACACACACACACACACACACACACACACACACACACACACACACACACACACACACACACACACACACACACACACACACACACACACACACACACACACACACACACACACACACACACACACACACACACACACACACACACAGATGTCCTGGTTCCTCTTCTCTGATTATTTTCTGGTTTCTTTCGGAATCGATTCATCGTGTTAATCAATAGATGAATTGACTCTCTAATGCTGCAAATGAATAAATCTTAAATAAAATCCTCTATTTTCCATCATTAAAATACAGTTTATAGCTTCTATTTAACATAAAATCATGTGTTTTTTTGTCTTTTTCAACCACACCAAAATAAATCTTGACAAGGCTAAATATCTGATTCTTTTTGTACAATCCAATAAGTAGAATTATCTAAAAAATATCTGAATACATTGGCAGACTATGCTGCTTATTTCATTTTTTCATTATTTTTGTTTTCTTAAAATAGGATTAAATTATTGTATTTTTATCTCTGTATGAAGCTAAATTAAGATAAGATAATTCTACTCAATATTAGATGAATCGCACTAAATCCAACATGTAATACATGAATCTTTCCTCACTTAAGCCATGACAGATTCCCCTCCCCGTTGATCCTTTTCTAACTCACCTCCGCTGGCGATGTTGTACTTGATGCCGAAGTCTCCGTCGGGACCCCCCGGGTTGTGGCTGGCGGTGAGGATGATGCCCCCCACGGCCTTCAGCTTACGGATCACACAGGAGACGGCCGGGGTGGACATGATGCCGTCCTGACCGATGACCAGACGGCCGATCTGCAGGAGGAGGGAGCACGTGGTGCACATAGGCGATTTATAAAGATTAGTGCATTTGCACTATGAGATGCAGAAAAAGTGGCGTTATTTCAGTTAAAGGCAGGGTCAGGGGTGGAAAAATAAGGAAATTGTAAAAGAAAAAAATCAATGAGCTATAGACTATCAATCAGTATTATTGCATATCAGCCTTCAGATTTAAAACTTGGCAACCGCAAATTAATTGTGCTTTTTTTTATTATTATGATTAACAATAATGACTATTAATGAATAAAATTATCCATCAAATTGAGCAATATAATTAAATATATATTTTCAACATATGGAAACAATTACTTTACCTTTATTTTTCTAAAAAGGTTGTGACATAAAATCTGTGTTTTTACCTTAAGATGTAAAAGGGGGCTTTTATTTTGAAGGGCATGCAATTTATAACCAGTCCCTTTTGTCTTATGGACATTTGACATGTGAGCATCACCAAGAAAAAAAACTCACTATCTGGGGTGAGTAGACTTTACTTATGTATTTTTTTTAACATTTAATACATTTTTAACATTATAATTTTTTTCTAACGTGGTAAAATAAATTTGTTGGCATATGTAAATATGAAAAAAATTCTAGTGGAGGCCCATTGACTAACACAGCAGGAAACTATCCTGAGACTTTTTTCACAACTTTTTCTTATACTGTATATATATATATATATATATATATATATATATATATATATATACATATACATATATATATACATATATATATATATATATATATATACATATACATATATATATATATGTATATATATACATATATATATATATATATATATATATATATATACATATACATATATATATATGTATTATGTATTAATAATAAACTCATTCAAAACACTTCTTGCCATTTCTAATTGATATTTAATTATAATTATAATTAAAAATGTGTTTCCTATAGTCCAGCTGTGGAGAGGCCTCTGCTCAAAAGGTCAGGTTACATAACAGCAGCATATGTAAAGCTTATATGATTCTATTTTAACATCCACATCCATGCCACAGTACAGGAACTATTTGCATTTCCAACATTGAACAGTTTACTTACTTTTCCACTCTGTTCACATCATCTATTGCAGCCTGTGTTTTGTTTTTCTTGTACAATGTGAGGGTATAAGGGATGATGTGTTGCTTTTGCACAAACTGTACAAACCCACTGAGGCTGCATCTCTCATTTGTAATTTTGGGCTGAGCATATAAAGGCCGACTTGATGTGCACCTTTCGCAACGACACACTTCTGCTTTGTTCCTATCAGATGAGGTGACTGGCACAACAGAAATTGCAAAAAGAAATTGCAAAAAAAAAGCCCAGATTTGTCATCTTTGTGCAACTCCAGCCTTCTGACTGATGTAATCTGCAGTGGTTGCAGTTGTTTTCTTTCCTGCAGCTCCAGCAGAGACAGGCTGTCCATCTCATAAGAGACGAGGTCACGCGGAGGACGTCAACCAGCTCAAATATGCTCAGACTGATTCACACGTGCATCTTGCATATGCTCAGATGTTGGTTTTAATGCTTGCAAATGTTGATCAATGTAAAGTACTCCGTGTACCCTTCATGCACATAGCAACGTGACTGGCTGCACGTTTTCACGCGGCCACGCCCCCCAACACCCCCTTCAAGGCTGCATCCATCCACCCCCCGCATCGTTATAGAACTCATTTTGCAACACTCTAAAAGGCGATTTTGTGCATCTTTGTTCAAATGTGCAGAAAACACACGACGCAACCCCCCCCCTATCTTCTCCCTGCAAAGTGGAATCAGAAATGCCGCCGGAAATGTCAGAGGTGATGAGTCGGGGCTCGTGCACTTTATCCCAAAGAGCACCGCGGTCATCCTGGCACCGGAGACACGCGGGACAGATCACACCTGTCGTTTTAACACACACACACACACACACAGTACTGTACTAGACGCTATAAGCCGGGGGAATCTACATGTATAAGAGCATTAACAAATAACTTTTATTATTAGAATTCCTCACTGTAAATTTATTGTAAATGTAACGTCCCATTAACTTGACAGCTAACGTTAGCTTGACGTTAACTCGCTAGCTGACACGCTTGTGGAGTGTTTTCTCGGCTAACGTTAGCTAACACGTACCGTAGATATCCATAGATCACCCGACGACTCAAGCAACGAGCAACGCGTACCCACTCGGCCGCCATCTTGTGTCGGGCCACTCGCTCGCCTTAGAGTACTAAACCTATGGTGGATAAACTATGAAAATAAAAAGAACTTCCTCAAATTTTAACCGATTTTCAAAATACTCAGTTTGTGATAAACGTCAGTAATGTAGTTACGACATTAGATACTTATACTTGTAAATAATATTATTTATAAAAGCACCAATAAGCAAATAGTAATATATTATCTATATACACACATATTCAATCTTCCTGTATCATAGCTGCGCTAATAACCTGTGTAACAAACCAAGAGGTTTGGAAATCAACGAGTTTTGACTATTTTGTTGCGTGCAGATCTCTCACTTTTTTTGCTAAGAAAGAATCCTGTCACAGCCGGAGCTGCACCGTCACAATATGGCCGCCGCCGAGGGACGTATACGCCCCTTGAGCTAACACACACACACACACACACAAGGACAGTAATTCTTTATCCCACCAACCCCGTTGGCAGCAGCGATCTGGACGATCAGCTGAATGGCGTCCTTCATGAAGAACCGGCCGTCCCCTCCCACCACCACGGTGGCAGCCTGACGCTCCGCGGGCTCGATGACCGCCAGAATGCTCTGGATGAAGTTCTCCGCATAGTGCTGGTTCTTCTGGAACACGGTCACCCGCTTCCTCAGGCCGCTCGTGCCGGGCTTCTGGTCCGTGTACGGGGTGGTCTTCACCGTCGTGACTTTCACCATCTTGGACTGAGCTTCCCACCCCCCTGAGTGAGCACCTGTGTAGCCGCTCTGTGCGATCCGACAACCGGTCCCGGTCGGGAAGCGACTGCGGTGATGGAGCAGCAGCACGTTCACACCAGACAGCCACGCCCCCCCCGAGCCACGCCTCTTTTAGTGACACGCCCCCTTCTTAAAGGGCAAGGAGACCAGGAAGGATTTTTCTCACACTTATTATTATTAATTAAAATAACTGCAGTTTGGAGTTGATTTAACGAAATTTATCCTATTAAAATTATGTCCAAAATCTTTCTGAAGAAAGTGAGTTTGTGCCATAAATCATCTGTTGATGCTGCTGCCACGTCTGGTTAAAGTCAATTTAATTCTGAGTTAAAAGGATCAAAAGGACTCTTTATGTCCTAGAGGACATTGGACATTTTACTTTGGATATTTTTTGCATAATTAAATGACAATTTATCATCTTTCATGATGCCGGCTGCTTCAAGAATAAATAAGAAGCTCTAAACATCATTCAATCAATTTCGAGGCTATAATGTTTTATAGGAATTTAGTCTAAATGTCACAGGCTATACTTAATAATAATAATTTAATATAAAGTGTTGTCCATTTAATAAACTCAATAGCTAAATATAAAGAAATAAAGGAAGTTCCAGGATCTTCATCCATTGAACATGTGTCATCACTTCATTGTAAATTCTCCACATCTCAGGTTTCTAAAAGTCAAAACTGGATGTTGATGAGTTACGTTCAATAAAAAACAGGAAAAGAAGAACCTGGGAAAGTGATGAAAAAGGGACAAACTGACATTAGTTTAATTTAACTCCGGGTAATATCAGTTTAGAATTTTTTGGGGGATAGTAGATACTAAAATGCTGTATCATGAATGTCAAACTGTACGCTGATGATATCCTGTTATAATTTTACTTCGAACCTGATGAGATGGACACATTTTCTGTATTAAACAACTGTTTAAATGAAATCAGGAACTGGAGGGGAAATAATGTCCTTCAGTTAAGTCATTAAACTGTCAAAAAAAACAGGCAAAGAAGAACCTGGGAAAATGATGAAAAAGGGACAAACTGACATTAGTTTAATTTAACTTTAGAGTTTTCACTAAGGAATGAAAGGACAGTTTAATCCAGGTTTAAAGTTGACTAAAGTCACACTAGAATGTTCAGGAATTGGACTAAAGTCTCTTTATTCTTTAATGTTAATGACATCACAAAGTTCTATGTATGTCCAGTCATCCGCTGTTAAAGCCTTTTTGATTGAAATGATTAATAAATATAATATTCTCTGTGTTTAATAAACGTTCTGTATTTTCCCCAGAACTTGAAATAATCACTAGGCCAATATTCTAGTAGAGTGACGGTACTAGTACAGTCTTTCCTGATATATTTTAAAACATTTTGGGATATTATATAACAAAAAATATTTTTTATAGATATGATTTATATGCTTTTTATTGATTGACTGGTTCCAAAATTCGTTGACCTACAAATCTGCTGAAACTCTAAAATGTTCTTTCAATATTCATAGTTGTGTTCTGTGTTATCCCTCATGCACAAACAGGTCAATGACTGCACAGCTGGTGGTCCAAACCTGTACAACAGATATACAACATATATACAGGAAACTAATAGGATTATGCATTTTATAAATATTCCATGTGATTTAAATGTACCCTTGATAAAAAAATAGCCTGAGACAGATGTGGGAATCCATGATTCCCTCTCAGTGAAAAGGTGAGTTTGGCAGAGAGAATGTTGTGAAACTTCTACCTCAGGCCTCTGCTTGTTTGCCTGTTGCATCACGGTGTGTTTGATGGTCACAACTGGAACAAAGTTGAACATCAGGCCTGTCAATGAAACAGGTGTGTGTGTGTGTGTGTTTGTGAGAAGACTTTACTTCATAATTAATCTATATAAACGTCAATCTTTCAATATCCTGAAGATCAGGTGGCAAAATACCTGATTATTATTAATTAATATAATTATTGCAAGGATTGTACTACATCCTTTATAGCAGAAACGATTCACTTATTATTAATGTAAGTGATCGATTCTCATGTCCCATTTCTGTCAATGTTGATCGACTGCTCAATTTATTCAACAAAAAGTGACATAACAAAATAAACAGGAATGGTAAAAACATTCTTTATGAACATCAATTTAATGATTTTCTTTTTTTTAACCATTTAAACACCAGGAAGATGAATTTAAACCTGGAATCAAATTAATTCTACAACATGTGAAGTGACTACAGAAGAGTCAGAATCTATTTATGTTATAGTAGAGTTAAAAAAAAATAATATTTGCAAATACAAAATGAAAAAATTGTGTTTTACTATAGATAAAACTACTTAAAAACTTAGAACACAACCAAACTAACCCAAATCAGAAACAAAAAAAACTTGAAATAAGCTTATTAATAAGATCAGAGTTCAAAGATGAATTATTGTTCCATAAATTCCCATAAATCACTGAGGATCATTAAAAACATGAAGAATATTTTCTGTAAGATGTTTTAAAAGGGGATTATAAAGGAGCCAATTAAATAATCCCACAAACAGCTCCAATCTAAATAAATCTCTAAATAGTGGTTAGTTGCAGCTACTACTGATATTATATTAAACTATTTTATTATTGTATTGATGATGTGGATATTGATGATATATATTGATGCTGTAACAGGAACATTGGGTTTTACTGTGATAAAATACTTTATTTAGTGTTGGAGCTCAGGTTTAACATGGGATTATTGTTATAATAATACAGACCAACAGTGTGTAGAACTGGTGTTTCTCAGCCTCTGTGTAAAGTGAAGCGCAGACAGAGGCCTGGTACATTAAATATATCTCTCCATGAGCCATGTGACCTTTAGTGAGTCGCTCTACTGTTTCACCAGAGAAAGTCAAAGGTCAAATAATGACCAGGGACACAAATAGAGAGTTCAAGACCGTTCTCGGCTGCAAAGGTCAACGGCAAATAAAGTTTAGACCTGAACGCAATGCTGAGAAATTCACTGCCAGTCAAATTTCCCCATATCATAAGCGACCCCCCCACTGAAACACTGAAACAGGCTCAAAGTGGGGAAACTACATCTCTACAACCTTCAAACTGCAAAATGTGGACACGACGCAGGTCTCACTGGTCATATATGACCAGGAATAGGCCGCCTAGACTCACTGTTTAACACATTTTTTTAAAATAAACTTTATTAACAGCACACAAGCGTACAAAGTAATGAATACACAACAGTACAATGTTCATACAGAATACATTATACATAGATTTAGATATAAAAGAAAGGCCTTACTGTTGTTGATGAACTGAAATAACAAAATGCTAATACTTTTCATAACTCTAATTTAGCATCAAGTGAAAATCAAAACACTATTTTAAATATAAAGTGAAGAAGGAGCAGCTACGATTCACAAAATGTACTGAACCGACAAATCAGCTGATTTCATGAAATATCATAAAAAACATTTGCAATTTCCTGATGCTGTTTTATATATTGTTTTTCACAATATGGGCCGAACATCTGGGGCTGTGTAAACTTCAGCTCTGGCGATATTTGGCGTTACAAAAACTGAATCTTTTAGATGAGAAGCTAAACGGTGTATTAAGTAAAATTAAAACATACCACAGAATAGGACTGTAACTCTGATGCAAAAATAAAACTAAAATCAAGAACTGATTCAAATCTCATCCTATTTATTATCAAGAACCACGTGGTTTCTCTAGGATTTTTTTATAAACCTGCAGCATTCAGACTCTGTTGAGTTAATTGATGCTGAAACTAGAGAAACAGCTGTTGAGTTGCAGCAAGTCGCCCTCTAGTGGTTCAGGTAGGTACAGCATGTGTTGTTTTTTATATAGAGCAAAGTTTCATTTCAGGATTTTTTTTCCTTCTTTTTGCTGCAAAAATAAGAAATGTGATTATGTATAATAATTCAACATGTCATATATATGAAACCACTACCCGTACTTTTTCATCAGCAGATTCACGTCTAGTGTCCGGCTGTCATGTAGTTTGTAATTATGAGGATGGTGATGTTACAGCGAGATACTAATAAAATAAACAGGCGTTAGTCTGCTGGACTAAAATAAACACAGGATCCGCAGCAGTAGAGGAGGTAAAGTGACAAAAAATGGGCTTTTGCTGCAAGTTCTGACACAAAATAGGAAAAAACTCATCCAAAGAGACAAGTCAGATCAGCCTTCGTTACAGAGATATACACATTTTTCTTTTCCCAAATGAAAATAGTAAAAGAAGCTAGTAAAGTAAACCATTTCCACTGTTCAGTAGTTCTTTTGAGTCCTCTGCGGTTTTTCCAGAGTCGCTCCTGTTGCTGTGAGAACTGAACCGTACAGTTGCTGCATATTAATGACAGGAGAGGGTGAATGTTCTGTAGCAACCAGAGACTGGAGGATTTATCAACACTGACTAACAGAAGTCTAAATACTCTATTCAACAAACATTCTGGTGCTCTGTAGCATTCAATAATTAATGACGATAATAATAATGGTAATAATTTTGCATTTCTTCTATTTGTTCATTGGTAACTTACAAAAAGTGTGTTATTCACTCACTTAGATTTGCACTTACTCTAAGGTTGCATGATAATTTACCTCCTAAATTCAAGGCCTCGCACCCACAATAAATATAGAAAATCTCTACAACCACCAAGCTGGAATATTGTTAAGAAAAATCAATAATTGTCTAACATATGCGGCAAAAAGCCAAATATTTTAGATGACAGGACAACAATCTGAGACAAAAAATCTATTATGTGGGATAAAAAGTCAAATATCCACTGCAATAAAAAAAGTAAAAAAACAAAGGTTAATGACTGGCAGCTTCAGCCAAACAAATATTGTAATATTAAGGTAAAATAACCCAAATAAATCAAGCCCAAACACATAAAAGACAATAAACTGTGCAGGAAACTAATTCAAAATAAAGAACACACCGTTAGTAATTCCTAAATCTATTTTTCCAATGTATTAAGGTGCAAATTTACAATATAATAAATAATAATGGATAGTAATTTATCAAATGTTCTTTCTTCAGAGCTCCACTGGTGTCATTCTAATCTTTTAGTATCATTTACCTTTGAAACAGGTGGAGAGAAAGAGGTGTGGTCTGTTTGTGGCTTGCATTTCCTGATGCTGTTTTATATTGTGTTTCTCAATATTAATAGTATGAACAAAAAACAGAACCATTTAAATGAGAAGGTCTGCAGTGTATTAAGTAAAACAAACACATACCACAATGTAGGACTCTGTCAAAAATTAAATTAAATTAATGCACAAAGTTAAAACTAAAATCAAGAATAGATATTAGATGTCATTCTATTTATTATCACGAGCCATGTGGTTTCTCCAGGAATTTTCTTTTGTTAATTGATGCTGAAACTAGAGAAACAGCTGTTGAGTTGCAGCAAGTCGCCCTCTAGTGGTTCAGGTAGGTACAGCACGTGTAGTTTTATACTCCATATAGAGCAAAGTTTGTGTTGCAGTAACAAGAAACATGGCTATTGGATGAAAACATCCTATTATACACTATTTATTTTAGTTGTCACAAGTTTTCAAGAAGAAAAAAATAAGTAAAGGATGTGATTAACATTCATGTCAAGACCTGTCGAATTTATCAGGGGACCATTCTAACCCCAGGATGGGAACCAAACCAGATATTTGTGCCAGAACTTCCTCTTCTACATAATCCAAGAAACCACATAGATTTCAAACAGCTGATCAATGAATAAATGAAAGAGCCTCTTTCTGTATTTGCTGTCCTAATGACACTAATGTGGGACGTGATGAGGGAATGGAATTAAAAAACAAGTTACACTTAATGAAAATATGTAAAAAAAATCAGTTTATGATTACATGATTGTGTATTGTGACATCAAAACATGTAGTTTAATTAAAATTTCAATTCATGCTTTTCATTTAATTGTGATTTAAACAATAGGGAGAAACAACATTGTGATTGTGACTAATTGAAACTGCTAGCACAACAAATGCTAATACTATGCTACTGGCAGATTAATATATACCAAATAAAATGTCTGACTCAAATCAGAAAAAAAGTAATATGTAATAAAAGACATAAAATACAAAAGACATTTTGACCTGTTAGGATGAACCTATTTACATAAAAAAAAAATATAAAATTTGTTTAATTAATTACGTATATGCTCATTACCTTTACAATATATTTTAAACTATTAAACTCACACAATTTACATTTTTTAAAATAACAGAATCACACAAGTATGAAGGAGGAGGGGTGGATCCTGGTTCATGTGCAGGGCAGAATAGTCTCCACACAGTTGTAGGTCCACTCCTGTTTATCATTGATGGGCAGCACATGCTGGCACACCTGGAGGATCCAAAACACCAAATAATAGTCACTGGTGACCTGCGTCAGGATAATTATGGCTGGTGTAACAGGAAGATTCCTACCATCTTGTTCCTGGCTGGAACCTCGACGGCGAACACGCTCATTCCTCTGCTGCTGCAGCAGTTCCTGCTCTGCTCGTTGTTCACGTGAACCGTCACTTTCTGATTGGACTGCGACGACAAGTCAAACAAAAAAAAAGGAAGATTTGGTCACTTTATATTTTATAGCATGCTTTTTAATTTTTTAATTTTAATTTTTTCCAGAAAAATCCTAGAATAAAGTGCAATTGCACCTCCACTACATTAGGGAGCAGCAGAGTGTTCACAGGGAGCATACAGCACAGAGTATGAGTATGAAGTGTAGACACCAAGTGACACCATGAAAACATATTTAACAGGGATGAGAAGACAGGCGGAGAGAGACGGAGATAAAGAGACAAACGAAAGTCTCCCAAAGCTAAGTAATGTAAGTGCATCATGAAGAAGCTACATTCTATTGGGCAGTATGAAGAAGAGGATTTAAGAGAACTAAACTATTTGTACCACGTTTTTAATGTAAACCTACATGATATTTTTGACCTTGTCCCGTATGTGTAGATCATACATGTAGATGTCACATTTTAAACGCATCATTTTCAGGACGTGAAACGCCACAGACCTTGTTGGCGATGACGGAGGACACCCTGTGTTCCCCCCGGTAGGTGTAGACGAGGACGCCGTCCTGTCCCCTCAGCGCCTTGGCGCCGGTCCGGGACGTGATGGACTTCTGGAGGGCCTGGTTCAGAAGCCTGGGCCCCGAGTCCAGACAGAGCGGCTGGAGGGACGGCTGGGCGGCCTCACAGTGGACGTCCATCCTGAACGCACACGCCTGACAGGGAGAAAGGACCATTAATAGTGCATCTAAATACATTATTCTTCACTTCTGTAAATACCTTTTTATACATTTCTGATGTTGTTATAGATATTTTGCGTGTGCGCACAGATGAGAGAAAATCCAGCGTCAAATCCCTTGATTCTGAATTAGTAACCTGGAACTTAAAAGATAATAAATCTGATCTCATGAAGAATATTTTCTGTAAGATGTTTAAAAAGGAGATTATAAAGGAGCCAAAATAAATAATCCCACAAACAGCTCCAATCTAAATAAATCTCTAAATAGTGGTTAGTTGCAGCTACTACTGATATTATATTAAACTATTTTATTATTGTATTGCTGATGTGGATATTGATGATATATATTGATGCTGGAACAGGAACATTGGGTTTTACTGCAGATAAAATACTTTATTTAGTGTTGGAGCTCAGGTTTAACATGAGATTTATCAATAAAACTCAATTCTTCACATGTTATCAGGAGGTTTTAGAAAATAATCAGCATCGCTGATGCAGAGACATTGGTTCATTAATGGTTTTCTAGCACCCCTAGTGGTCGTTTTAAGAATTGCAGCCTACACCACAGGTATATTTATACTGTAGATACTGTCATGTTTTCTGTGATCTTTATGACCAAATTCACAACTTTTTGATTCAAAAAGAAAACTAATCAAAAATTTAACAAATACATCTAAAAGCTGTGATTCATATTAAAGCCAAAATGGTGATTTTTGTAAAAATGCAGTTTTAAATGACAATAAACCAACATGAACACAAAATGTACATTTTGAAAGACTTGATAAATCCTTTTAAAACTGTATTTTTTTTTTCAAACTTATTTGTTTCATTCATCTTGCCAAACGTGATTTTGCCACCGACTCATATAACATGACTAACTTATGTGAACATTTTGTTGTGATACGATTACTACAAAATAAAAATACTTTACTTAGTGTTGGAGCTGAGGTTTGCCTTATGTAAAGTATGAATGAAAATCTGCACTTGTTTCAGGGGATTATATATATATATATATATATATATATATATATATATATATATATATATATATATATATATATATATATATATATATATATATATATATATATGTGTGTGTATATATACCGACCTCCACCAGCTCCAGCATGGGGTTGTAGCCCATGGCTTCCAGGGTGACCCACAGGTCGGCAGGATCTCCGTCCTTCTCTATGGCCTCCATCAGGTTCAGCTCCATGAAGCCCTGCTTCGTCAGCTGGTTCTTCCTCATGTCAAAGTTCTCTGTGATCAATCAGAAAATTAGCTTAATTCAACCCATGACGATCAGGTGAAAATAAATCCGTGTGAGATGCACCTTTGCAGATGGACCAGGCGTCCTTGTCACACTTTTCTCCGCTTGTCCTCAGCTCAAAGAAGTTGTACTCCTCCAGGCTGAGCAAGCCGTTACCGTCCAGGTCGATCACCTCGAAGACGTCAGACAGCACCTCTCTGTGGGGAGAAAAGGAGGCAACACGTGTGAATCTGTCCGTCTATCGATCACGTATAGTATCATTTAATCTGCAGATTTACAGGAACACGATATGTCAGAAAACAGTGAAAAATGCTTAAATTTACTATCATGATGGACACAAACAAGCATCAGTTATCTCACAGTATGTCTTACATCTTTTTCCAGGCAACCTTGATGTAATTTTCAGATGACATATATATATATTAAATTGCCTCTTACATTAATGTATTACTGTATAATGCATGGTCAAGCTGGTTAGAAAAGGTAAAAAACTAGTAGAAAAAACAAAAAATAATGTGGTGTAACACTAAAAACCTGGTACCAGATAGTTTAACTCTCCTAAAAAGATTAAATAAAAAATATTAAAAACACATGATATAAACTAGTTTTATATTTTAGATTAAATAATTAAAAAATTTTTATTGGTTAAACCTTTTGACATTTTGACTAAAAGGTTTTTGGGGGATTTTTGTATAAAAAAGGGATTATGACAAAAAAAACAGACCTGATGAATGCTCAAAACTGTATTTTTATTATTTTAAAAAAGTTAATCTTGCCAATTTGTGTATATACACACACACGTGCACGCACACACACACACACACACACACACACACATATATGTATACAAAAACATATTTTTAGAGACATGATGAAGGCTTATTGTGCACACACACGTGCGCACACACACACACACACACACACACACACACACACACACACACACACACACACACACACACACACCTACCTAAGCTCCCTGGTGAGGTCCAGTTCTCCAGTATCCGTCCTGTAGATGAGCTCCACAGGTTTATTATTACTGAGGTTCTTTCTGCTCCTTTTCTTCAGTTTGCAGCCGCTGGAGAACGGCAGCAGGTAGTACGTCCCAGCATTCAGCTCTCCTTTCCAAACATACTTCTGTGCAAATAGAAGAGCAATTTAATAAAAAATATATATCACAAGGATACAGGTGTTGAATAATTGATGAAAAAATGAAATGAATGAAAAGATGTATGTGTCCCACCTCTTTGTCCTTTGACTCTGTGAAACACACAAACGCGGCGTCCTCTTTGTTTTCGCCAGCTGACATGACGAAAAGAGACGTGTCCACCGTCATGGATGAGGAAGGCCTGTCTGAAACATAACACGCAATTCACCTTTTGACGTATGACGTGAGTTCAGAGAGTCCATTAGAGCATTTATGAACATCATGAAAAATTATCCTTCACATTTAGATATTCAGCATCTCATTTTTTCAGTTAAAGGGATATTTTTCTAGTTTTTAACAAACAACAAATCTGCTTCAGCCAATTATAGGAACAATGAGAAATAGTCTTAATATCGTCAAATCTAATTTCTGCACACAAACTAAACCAGATATATATTACCTTATATTACCATATTGGCCTAATAAACTTATCCCAATATAATTTCACCATATGGAAACAATTACTTTACCTTAATATTTTTTTTTAAATTGTGACATAAAATCTGTGTTTTTACAGTACGGTGTAGGTCTATATTTGATTTTTTCTATCTAATCTATTTTAATGTGAAAAACACACTGAGGATCATCCAGAACATGAAGAATATATTCTGTGAAATGTTTAAAAAGGAGATTATAAAGGCGAACAATTAAATAATCCCACAAACAGCTCCAATCTAAAGTAAATATTGGAATAAAACTCAATTCTGAACATGTATCAGGAGGTTTTAGATTTTATCTAACATTGGTTCATTAATAGTTTTCTAGCACCATCTAGTGGCCGTTTTAAGAACTGCAGCCTACACCACAGGTATATTCTTACTGTAGAAAACGTCGTACAACTTCCTTAGAAATGTCATGTTTTCTGTGATCTGTATAACCAAATTCAACTTTTTGCTTTAAAAAAAGAAAACTTACTTTAATTTATTATATCAGTATGTTTATAATAACAATAAGAGCCATATACAGACAAAGAGAATGTGTATTCTATGTACGAATTAATTTTCAGCATTTCTCTATTTTAAGATAATGAACGAAGGCTTGTTTAATAATTTTGGCTCAAATCAGACAATGTTCTATTTCTGAAGGCTGAAGTCACTTTATGGGCAGATATGAATTGAAGTGCAGCTTAACTTTAATGCTGGGTTTTTTAATATGAAAGTTGATTCGTCAGGTTAATGTCTTCTCTTTGGTTTTTATTGATGCGTATAACAAGGGGAAACATTCCTCCATCTAACTCTGTCCCATTCAACGTTATTGCAAGCTCCAGTTTTATATTCTTCCACTGAGATGTTTGCCTACATGACTGTTTGATCTGTAGTTTTTAACATCAGTACCAGCTCTGTGGTTGAGGCTGAGTGGTTGGATGGTCAGGTAGACGCTGGAGGTCTGGGGCAGGTTCAGCTCGTACTGCAGCGAGCTGATGCTGCCGTCGTCCTCCACGAAGAAACAGCCCTTCATGGAGCTGTGATGCCAGTCCTGGAACATGAAGAAAAAAAACACAGAAACTTCATAAATTAGATGAAAATGGTGTATTTATGAATCATTTCAATCAAAAAAGGCCTGGACATACAAAGAAGGTTGTGATGTCACTTATGTCACATTAAAGGAATTTCTGATGCAACTACAGAATTTCACACAATTACTGAATACTACAGATACGATAGATTTTGTAGTCAATGGTTTTTCTGTCTATTTATGTAAATTGATGACCTGTGTGTTAATGGTTAAATAAGCAAATTAAGTATTTAAAAACATATATCATCACCCTGTTAAAATAATGGCTTAAGATGTTTTTTTCAAGTTTTTTGGGTAAATACCAAAAACATAATTGTTGTGATGTCACTTATGTCACATTAAAGAATAAAGTGACTTTAGGCCAATTACTGAACATTCTAGTGTGACTTTATTCAACTTTAACCTGGATTAAACTGTCCTTTCATTCCACAGTGAAAACTCTAAAGTTAAATTACACTAATGTCAGTTTGTCCAAGTACAAATATAACAGGATATCATCAGCGTACAGTTTGACATTCATGATTCGCGATTCATTAAATTCTAAACTGACATTACCTGAAGTTAAATTAAACTAATGTCAGTTTGTCCCTTTTTCATCACTTTCCCAGGATGTCATCAACATCCAGTTTTGACTTTTAGAAACCTGAGATGTGGAGAATTTACAATATAGTGATGACACATGTTTAATGATGAAGATCCTGGAACTTCCTTTATTTCTGCAGATTTGGCTGCAGATTTATTGAATTTATTGATATGTTCATCACTTTATATTGAATTATAATTTGTAAAGTTTAGACTTAATTCCTATAAAACATTACAGCCTAAAACCTTCATCACTCAACAGTAGAAATTGATTCTATCATGTTTAGACTCTTTTTGATTCTTAAAGTAGCCGCCATCATGAAAGATGATAAATTATCATTTTATCCTGATTTAGGAAAAAAAATAAAATGTCCATTGTTCTATAGGACATAAAGAGTCTGATCCTTTAACTCAGGATTAAAGTGATTTTACCAGAGTTGGCAGCAACATCAGGAGATGATTTAGAACAAAAACTCACTTTAGCAAAAAAAAAAAAAAAAAAAAAAAAAAGCCTAGGCCATTATTTTAATAGGGCGACAATTTGGGTTTAACTGATCATTCATAACAACCATCACAGTGCTGCTAATCGATCCCTGATACAAATCAACCTTAGACAGGAGTCATTTACATTCTTTAAAATATCGCTCACAGCTTATCATTTAACGCACATCTTGATATATTTTGTTATCTGTGGTCTCAGTTCAGATCCTGACAAATCGTCCGCTGCCTGACAACAAAACGCATTTATTCACTCGACGGAAACCAAAACTAATTTGCAGTTCTTATTAAAAGGAGGATTGATCTTGTGACAGGGGAAGTGTATTTTGACATGGAAAAAGAAAATGGAAATTAAGCAGTCAATCATGGCTTGATAGAAAAAAAACAAAAGAACTGTGGTGATAATTAGCAGTACAACCTTCAGGGGGCATATTCATTATTACAGTGTTGGTGTAAATAGATGTTATACTCATGCTGTCCAGAGGAGGGCAGACGTGTTTCACTACATTCTGTGAGCTGAAGCCAGTCCATTAAGTCCATTTAACTTTGATAAATTCAGCCTTTTTTCAATCACTCAAAACTCCAATGGCTATAATTATGGATCTTGATATTTCTTTCATTTAAAAAAAATGTGTAAATGTGTTGAACACAAACTAAACCATATGTATATTACCTTATTTACCATATTGACCTAATGAACTTAACCCTATGTAATTCCATCATTTGGAAACAACTGCCTGTTAACGTAATTACTTACCTTAATTTTTTTTAAAGTTTTGGCATAAAATCTGTGTTTTCACAGTAAGGTGTAAAAAGGGGCTTTTATTTTGAAGGACATACAATTCATGACCAGTCCTTTTTGTCTCATGGACATTTGACATGTGAAGCATCATTATCTCATCTTATTCAGATTTTTGGAAAAATTTCACCAAAATAAAATCACTATCTGGGGCAAGTAAACTTTATTTATTTTATGTATTTTTTAACATTTAATTAAATTTTGATGTTATAATTTTTTTTAAATATGGTAACACAGATTTGTTGGCATATGTTAATATGAAAAAAAGATGTCTAGTGGAGTCCCATTGACATGTGAGCATCATTGTCTCACAACCAAAGGTTTCACCCCAAAAAAGAAAAATCTTACTATCTCACTTTATCTATTTTAAACTATATATCTATATATCTCTCTCTCTCTCTATATATATATATATATTTATATGGGATATGTCTATCCATCTATACATATATATATATATATATATATATATATATATATATATATATATATATATATATATATATATATATATATATATATATATATATATCCCATTGTTTCCTGGCAGCACATGGGAAATTAGGCAATACAGTATCATATCAAAAAAGTTTTCCTTCCGCTCATTGGAGAAACATTAAAACGAAAACAGAGTTGATGTGGACATACAGTAAGAGGACGTCAAAGGGGTCAAGCAAGTTCTGGGAGAGGCCAACATATATCCTTTTAATGGACAAATAAATCACCAAGTTAAACAAAGAAAAAAGTACCATAAAGACGGAGCACGCCACTCCTTGGGAGAGAAAAGCCATTTTCTCAGAGTATTTGTCCTGGGCCGTGAGAGGCGTGAACGATCAAACCATAACACTTGGGTGGTTTGTCCAGACAATACTAAATGAGGGAGATCGCCACGGGCGGCCGTCCCCTGCTTAAAGACGTCAGAATTAATGCCCCATAGAGAGCGGGTCAGCCTGCAGACTAATACAGGCCTGTCACCTGCCCTGGACACAGGCCTGATTTACTGCTGCAGCGCACAGAAACAAACACATAACCTTTTTTTTTCCTCCATTTTTAAACATTTTCTGAAAGACAAACTACTAACAAAAGACAAAACAAACACACAGAATGCAAAAAAATAAAGAAAACATAACTCAAATAATTCCTCTGATTGAAATTCGGAGTCTTAGTGCTAACAAATTCACTATATATGTATTCGACAGAAACAGCTCACAAGTCACTAGAGATTCTATTTGCTTTATTTCACCCATTTTTCCATCTATGTTAAAATAAATATAAACTAGATTTCTGATTCTCATTGTTATTTCCGCTCCTCCATTCTATATATCTCATTTACAAGCTCCTTCCTTTTAAAATTACTTACGTTAATATCTTTTAACCAATTTATTTACTGAGAATACATGTATCTTCATATCATTCTTAATGTTTTTGGGGGGTGTCCAAGTCATAAAACTAATGGATTTTTATTAAAAATGTTGAAATCCCAAACCTCGTGATACATAAACAGCATTCGGTTTTAGGCATTTATTGCATTAAAAAAAAAAAACCTGAGCTCCAACAATAAATAAAGTATTTTTTTACTATAGTAAAACCAATGTTACTGTTACAGCATCAATATATATCATCAATATCCACATCTTCAATATTATTATTGAGTTTTTATTGAGTTTTATTCATACTTTGCAGAAGAAAACCTAAGCTCCAATAAATAAATAAACTATTTTAATCTGGCTTCCGCAGGCTGAGTTACTCAAATTAACTAATTATATATAATAATAATAATACCTTGCAAATGTGGCTCTTTGGGCTTTTATTTTGAAAGTAATTGACTTGAATTGATGATTAGTTTAGAAATCAAGAGTTTACAACATATAATGTTTTGTGGCTTGATTTCTTTGACCTGAAGTCCACAACTTAAAGATGGTGAATTTGCAGTAATATGAAACATGTCAAACAGAAAATTTGAAAATTAAAAAACAAGAAAGAAAAAATAAACAATTATCATAATGCAGATTCATTTCTGTTAAACTACTAATGAAATATTTCCAGCTATAAATGGCCTTAAAGAAAACCTAATTTAACACAGTAATTCACAGTACCGTGACTTCATGACGTTAAGGCACACACTAAAGTCTTATATGGTCTTCAAAATGTTGGTGCGCCCTATGTATGTATGTAGGGAAGTGTGGGCATGGATTGTAGATAAAATAACGGGGATGTGCGTTATGCAGAACATCGTTGTTTTAACAACCTGAAAATGGTAAAGAGACACGCTGATAAAGCACAGTTTAAACTGAAGGAAATCAGCTACACAGCTGAGTTTAAGACATAAGACAGGTGGTACGAGTTGGAGGAAAGACTGGATCAGTGGATCACAGAGCAGAGACTGGATCAGTGGATCACAGAGCAGAGACTGGATCAGTGGATCACAGAGCAGAGACTGGATCAGTGGATCACAGAGCAGAGACTGGATCTGTGGATCACAGAGCAAAGTCTGGATCAGTGGATCACAGAGCAGAGACCGGATCAATGGATCACAGAGCAGAGACTGGATCAATGGATCACAGAGCAAAGACCGGATCAGTGGATCACAGAGCAAAGACCGGAGCAGTGGATCACAGAGCAAAGACCGGATCAGTGGATCACAGAGCAAAGACTGGATCAGTGGATCACAGAGCAAAGAACGAGTGGGAGAAGCGTTCTGATGGTCTCCATTCGACTAAAAGCAGTAAAGCAGCAGAAGAAATGAATTGAACATTTCCATCTTGGTGCTTTCGTTTCGGTGCCATTTCTCCATCCAGACCAGGACTACGGTAGCGCAGCAACTTCCAGTGGATTATAACGCATCATTTAGAGGAAAGTGACTGTGATGGTGAAGAAAGTGAAGCTGGCATGTTTGATGGAGATTTAGCTGCTGTTGGAATCAGAAACTGAGGATGAGGACTTTGATGGTTTGATTGATGACATTACCCCGCTCTATTTTTAAATACACACACTTGTGTGTTTGTTTTATCCATGTGTTTTACCATTACTATGTGTGTATACATCTATGTGTGTATATTAACCCTCCCCTATAGTTAGATGCCTTATGTGTGTGTTAAATACACAAAACTAAGACTGAGCCTTTTAGTATGGTGCCTTTTGGTCATGAAAATACGGTAATAACTCATCCATTACTATGTGCTAACAATCCTCTGTAGGCAACATGTTCTGTTATGAACCTGAAAGATGTAATTGGAACACCATTACTGAAAGACTACTATTACTACTACAACTACTACTACTACAGCTCCCCCAGTGTCACTGTCACCCAGTGGTTTTGATGGGCGAATTTAGACCCGGGGTCAGTAGATATAGGCTCATCGATTCCACGCTCTTTGTTTTTACTCTTTTTTTTGGCTTAACCTCGGCTGGTTTGCTTTACAGCGAGTGGGGCGGGAAAAAAAAGGTAAATAAATAAATAAAAATAACAGCCCCTCGCTCCATCTGTCAGGTCCCAAGTACTGTGTTGAGATTGGAAAAAGCCCCGACACCATCGAGGTGAGGGAATGTGTGTCTAGAGATTACCTCTGCAGGAAGTTCTGCTGTGTCGCCGCAGGCTGATAATTGGGAGGAGGCCGGTGGAGGCTGGATTGTGTTTTTGTTGTGGTGTAAATGTGTATATCATGATGTTATGTGTGTGTGCATCAACTGTCTCTATGCATAAAAACACGACCAGTAAACATTATTTCTTATCCACATAAACCCCAGGCTTGTTTTTCCAGGTTTCCTCCTCGAAAGGACAATATATATATATATATATATATATATATATATATATATATATATATATATATATATATATATATATATATATATATATATATATATATATATATATATATATATATATATATATATATATATATATATATATATATATATATATATATATATATATATAGGGGCGACACGGTGGTGCGGTGGGTAGCACTGTTGCCTCACAGCAAGAAGGTCGCAGGTTCAAGACCCGCCTTGGGCCTGGGTCTGGGGCCTTTCTGTGTGGAGTTTGCATGTTCTCCCCGTGTCTGCGTGGGTTTTCACCGGGTACTCCGGTTTCCTCCCACAATACAAAAAACATGCTCAGGTTAATTGGTAAACTCTAAATTGCCCATAGGTGTGAGTGTGAGAGTGAATGGTGTGTGAATGGTGTGTGTGCCCCACGATTGGCTGGCGACCATCTGGGGTGTATCCCCCTGCCTCTCGCCTTAACGCGCTGGGATAGGCTCCAGCAGACCCCTGCGACCCCGAAAGGGAATAAGCGGGATAGACAATGGATGGATGGATGGATATATATATATATATATATATATATATATGTGATATCTCTACAACCAAACCACAAGGGTTATGTACATGTACTGGTATCGAATAACATGTGAGGTGGTTACAGAAGAGTCAGAATCAATTTATGTGGCTGTTGCAGTTAGAATATTGTTTTACTACAGATAAATATATTTAATTTAAAACTTGGCAAGACCAAACTCACCCCAAATCAGGAAATAAAAAACTTTAAATAAGCAAAATGATCTGCAATGCAAAGTTCAACGATTAATAAGATAAGAGATGTTAAAACACAGCTCCAATCTAAATAAATATCTAAATAGTGGTTAGTTGCAGCTACTACTGATATTATATTAAACTATTTTATTATTGTATTAGATAGAAATACTTTATTTAGTGTTGGAGCTCAGGTTTTCAATGTGATTTATGGATATAACTCAATTCTGCAGCTGTATCAGGAGGTTTTGTGTTTTAACAAGTTAAAGGTGAATCATTATGAACAGAGGAGGTCACCTGTAAACCGGGGGGCTCTGATACTTTGCTGGTCTTTGTGCCGCCGGATGTCACAGCGATCGAGTTCGACAGCGACGACCGTCTGCTGCGAGCCGAAGAGGGACGAGAGGAAGATCTGCTGTCTGAAAACACACACACACACACACACACACACACACACACACACACAAAGACAAATCATTGATCATTGATCACCTTAATGGATCCAACGGATATAAAAAGTATGTAGAATAAAAATAACAGAAGTAAAACGTCAAGTTCTAGTTCACATCTGTGTTCTGATCATTATCTACTAACACTAGTCAAATTATGCAGTTTGTTGTGAGCTGAGGCATGTTTTTATTTATAATTGCAATGGAATAAATTAATCGATTCATATTGACAGTTTTATTCATGAGTTTGTCAAAATAGTCAATTTTAGGATAGTTAACATAATACTTAGAAAACCTTTTAAACTCGGTACAGAAATTAATGAAGAATTTTTGTTTGCAGCTTGATTTTATATCCTGTGCCCATACAAACTAATGCATAAAGAATACATACATGTAAAATGAGTGTAAATTAGAACCTGTTGGCCTGATATACTCAGCAAGTGTGTGTGTGTGTGTGTGTGTGTTGCTGTGGTATGATTAGTTATGATTAGAAAAATCATATTCAAAATGCACAATTATAATAATTTACTTAAAAAATACAGGAATATAGATTGAGTGTTTGTCATAATAATTATTGCTCCCCCCCTAAAAACTCTTAAAACAGAGATGAGGTGAACAACACAACTGACCCTGTAATCTTTCTCTTTCCCAGTTCAACATCAGCGTTTCTGCATTTCCTTTCTGAGAAAATGTGATCTCAAGTACAACCACCCTTTTTTTTTTTTAATCAGTTACGGAGGCATTGTAAATTACAAATGGCATAACTGAATGCTTTCTGTGAACACTAATTGAAGCCAGAAAATATCAATTCACTAATGAGGGGTCTGATTGTTTCCAAGCATCGGGAAATCAGGATGCGAAGTAATGTGATAGGCTTACAAGCAAATTACCAGAGCGGAGAAACAAATAGGCCCGCTGTCATGGTATTTGTCACGGATCCATTCTGTATTGATGACAGTATTTTAATCTCGAGGACTGAATGGCGGCAGTTCTGTGTGAATGTAGACAAAGATGCACTGAAACGTGGCCCAACGAAAGCTCTCGTGTGGATTGATATTGAATGGCAATATTTTTCCAGCACTATCGGTTCCCCTGCCGGCGAGTATCAAACTTTATCGACCAATTATCACAGAAACACAATGACAGTTCATCTATTGGTCTAACAAATACATATCAGACTCAAAGCACCAGATACATTATTAACACATACCTTCAATTATTTGGGATCATATGTAAAATACATTTAAAAATGTGTTTCTCAGAGTAACACCGCTTTATACAGACAAATCTGGCTCTGAATGAGCAGTCAAAACTGTGTTTGAGCTCTAAGAATAACTCGTTCAACACGTAGAATCTCATGTCGGCGCCTCGTTAAAATGGAACAGGTATAAATCAATACGCGGCAGGAGCACAATAATGTGATAATCCACATCCCACTATCTGGGAGCTCATTTGTTTTTGCAGCGGCGGCGGGCCGGGCCCTCCTCCCCGACCGCCGTCTAATCCCTCATCATCTCCCCAGTGAGGAGTGGTGGAATCCTCCGGATCGATAACATGAACATGGACTGACCACTTAAATCAACCCCATCCATCTTCAGGCGGCGGGCCTGTCCCCGGCTCACTCATCCAGGATCTCCGCTCCACCCTCACTAACCCCAACAAGTTGGAGGTGCAGTATTTTACACGGGAGAAGAAAGAAAAAAAAACCTGTCGGCTCATTAGCTGAGACGGTGGAAAATGGAGCCAGGACTTACTTACATGCTCAAGCTATGAAAACACACACACACACACACACACATATATATATATATATATATATTGCAAGATATCTCTTTCTGAATCCGGCATTTTTCATCCGTGCAGACACAGTTTCCGTCAATCTCTAAATGGCAGGAACGATTACCCAAATAACAGCGCTTTACAGTCTCCTCCCTCCAAACAAGCTTCTCTAATTGTGTGGTCTGTTATGATGTATGGACTGTCTTAATGAGGTGATTCGTCACAGGGGAGTGGGGAGAGAAAAAAAAAATCTATCAATAACAAGAGCTCTTATTTATTCATCAAAACTAATCGGCGAGGCGTATTGGGGGCAAGCAGCGTGTGTGTGTGTGTGCATCTAAAAATGGGAAACGGAAGGAAACCTGCTGAACAGCCACCGCAGGCTGCAACTTTGGAGCCTTTGTTAGTGCCAGTCAAACTGATTCTGCTGCATTTCAAACATCGTCTCTGGGGAAGATGTTAAAAGGAGCCTTCTGTTGGGGATGGCTCTCCTGTTGTCCTGGTTTACATGGAAGCTGCAATGGATCCTGTCACCTCACCCTCTAAATCAACCATGAATCTCTACATTTCTAAAAAGACTATGTTTTCGCCAGAATTTGCTATAGCCAGACAACTCAAAAAATTCAGGCCAGATTTTCGTCAAAGTTTCAGAGAATGTTGGAAATGGTACCATGAATGGATGAATACATTTTGATGCGAACCAGAAGAAATCTTGGTTTCTGGATCGCTCTGAATTTTCCACCGTGTGGTGAAAGCAAGAAGGTTGCAGGTTCAAGTCCTTAGGATGGGACCTTTCTGTAAGGGGTTTGCATGTTCTCCCTGTGTCTGCCTGGGTTCTCTCCAGGTCCCTCTGGCTTCCTCTCACAGTCCAAAAACATAATTCTAAATTGCCCGTAAATGTGAGTGAATAATGGTGTATCCCTATCTCTCACCTCTAATATACTGGGATTGGCTTCATCAGACCCCTAATGAGGAAAAAGCATGTATAGAAAATGACTAGACCTTCACACAGGCACCATTGTTTGACGCCACCTGGTGGTGATATCTGTATCTGCATAATTTGGCAGAGGTCTGTGCTCTCTCTAGGGCTTTTCTACCTCTATTTACACATCATTCTTAATTTCTTTTTCTGTTCTAAATATATTGTTTCTATCATGTTCACATCATCTATTGCATGCCTGTCCTGTCCTGGAAGAAGGATCCTTCTTCTCTTTTCTTTTTTTTTTCTTGTATGATGGGAGGGTCGCAGTGGGTGCAGTTTTTGTTCCAACCAAGAATTAACACACCTGGTTCTACTAATCAACCATTAGAGCTCTTCATTAGTAGAATCAGGTGTGTTACTGCCTGGTTGGAACAAAAACCTGCACCCACTGCGGTTTGCCTACCCCTGGTCTATGGACAGGGGGACATGTTGTATTGCTGTTGTACAAACAACCATTGAGGCAAATCTGTGATTTGTGATATTGGGCCCAAACAAATAAAACTGACTTGACTCGACTCAAAAACCACCCACTGCACCTTTCTTGAGTGTCGTGTCTGATTCTGCCCGTGCTGTTTCTGGAGGCTGAGGGTGAGCTGCTGCTGCTGCTGCTGCTGCTGCTGCTGCTGCTGCTGCTTTGGCCGCTGATGATGCCGATGACACGCAGGGTTTCAGAGGGCTGTATGACTGGCTGCCAAAGTTCTGTCTCTTCAGCTTGGCGTCGGCCTCGAGCCGCTCCAACGCGGCCATCTGACACCGCTCCGCCGTAGACACAAGCAATCTGCAGAACTGACAGTGGAGGGAAACTAGTAGTAAACGGGGGGTGATATACGAGCTTTGTTTTGAGGCAACAGACAAAGGACAGACAGAAGTGGAGAAGGGGAAACAGTATGGAGCAAACAACCTAATTTACCTACAGTTGCTCTCTGACACGTCTACTCTATGTTTTACCATAAATGTAATATTTTAAACACTAAATGATAGAAAAACAATTGACATGTATTAATAGCAATAATAGTTTGTTATAGCAAGTAGTTTTAGTAATTTGGAAATTGTTTGGAATCGATTGTAGCATAGCTATTTCCTGTATAAATTCTATGATAACAGCCATTTTCAAAGTTACTCTACAGCAGAAATTATCAATGAATGACTGATGCAATAGAAAAAAAGAAAACACATACACTTCTTTTAGCCTTGAACACACACAGATCTGACCAAACTTACTTCTGAGTAGTCCAGTTTGCCGTCATTGTTGATGTCAGCTAATGTGAAAATGGCATTCACTTCCTCAGCACTCATTTTCTCTCCTCTCTGCATGACCAAACACGTTTTTAGTAGTGAAAAAAGACCAGAAAAAACAAGGCACCTTCATGATGAACAATTATAACCAAACCTCTTACTTAAAGAATACAAAAATGATCAATAAAATATGAAGCTATATAACAATAGATAAGATCTATTTGATGCTTTAAGCTACTCACAGTGGAAAGGGCCTTCTCCAGTTCACCATGTGTGACGTAGCCATCCCCATTCACGTCCATCTTTCTGAAAGCTCTCATCAGCTCATTTTCATCCGTTTTCTTCTCGCACTTGAGAATCTCGCAGAAGTCGTCAAAGTTCAGCGTGGACGTTCTCGGGGTCCAGTATTTGTTGAGAGTGGCATGGGATGGATTTCTACCAGCCTGCTGGAGAACTATAAGAGACAAAGGGTAAATGGATTAAATCTGTAGGTAAGGAAGACAGGTGGCTGTTTGTTTTTCTTTTCTGGCAGACTTTTAATTAAGTCCCAGGCTTATTTCTCAGTTTTTCTGCTTGAAATGACAATAAATATAGAATGTCTCATCTAACACAAGGGTTATGTACATGTACTGGTTACGAAAGAAATGTACATGTGTGGTGACTACAGAGCGTCAGCATAAATTTATGTTGCTGATACAGAGCAAATATAGTGAGAATATTGCAAAATAAATCTAATATTGTCTTTCACTACAGATAAAAATACTTTTTAAAAAAAGACCAAACTGACCCAATTCAGCCAAAAAACGTAATTAGGTGAAATGCAATATCTATAAATATTGTCTATAAATTTATAGAAATCCCACTGATGATCATTCCAGAACATGAAGAATATATTCTGTAAGATGTTTAAAAAGGAGATTATAAAGGAGCCACACAAACAGCTCCAATCTAAATTAAATATCTAAATAGTGGTTAGTTGCAGCTACTACTGATATTATATTAAACTATTTTCTTCTCAATAACATGTGTTATTAAGTGTTCAGGCTGAGGTTTTCCTCATGCGATTAATGCATAAAACTCAATACTCTAACTTGGATTTTAACAGCTCAAATCTCAAGTTCAACACTGTTTTATAGAGTAATAGTATCAGGAGTCATGGTATAACAATTGCATGAAAATTAAATAAATCACGGCAGTCTAAGCAAATAATGTCTGTGTAGATTCTCACTTATTCAGGTCATTGTAGTGTCAAACGCTTACAAGTAGTCCTTTAACACTAAGAAATCAATGTTATGTACAGATCTATGAGAAAGAAAGTGGAAAGTAACCACATATATTTACTCAGGTAATATTATGATGCAGTTCTTTTACTAATAATCTACATAAACTATCTCAAATTGGGTTTACATCTATAAACTACGTATATAATATAAACTAAAACAATAAAATACTCATGCATGTATTTAGAGATTGACAACAAGCAATATAATGACAGTCTACATAATGGGTAATGTTAGTTTTTCAAGTACATTAAATGACAATACTATGTACTACTAGTATATGAGTACTTCATCTACAGCTACTGGAAGTGACTTACCTCGACATAGCTGCTGTCTTGAAGCGATATTCGTCAAACTGGACCTGAACACGGCCAGGTAAGCGGCTCTGCACTGCGTGTAGAAAGCCTCCTCTCCGTCATCCGCCCGCGGGGACTCTTGAAGAGACATTTTCTGGAAGAAGAAAGCCGTCAGGTATCGGTCCGGCTAGCTAGCTAAGTTTTATTTAGTTCAGACCCATATGGAAGCTAACCGAGGCTACATTAAAGCATTTCACCTCACGGTCGTACCGTAAAAAATGGCCTAAAAGCACAAAGGATTTGTTTTGTTGTCACTCGGTGAATCGAAAGACGCCGTTGCTATCCGCGATATGCTGCCTGTTGCTAGGGGGAAAAAAACACAGCACCGGTGTTAACCGGAAATTGGTCCGGCAGAAACAAACGGTTGTAGTTTGTTAACTTCATTTTAGAACCGCTGTTAAATAAAAAATGAATAAATTATTATAGTAACAAATCTAATTATATACATTTAAATAAGGAGTTGCTGCTATGGTTAAAAAATAACTTGCGTATTTTGAGTCTTTTTTTTTGCTACCCGGAACTAATAATTTAATAGGTTGTTTTCCACACGGAGCGTTTGAGTGTAAAAATAGCGCCAATTTCAAAACTTCCGCTGTGTCACTAACAAACAAACAGCAGCAAACTTTTTTCCTTCTTCTCGGAGCCGGATTTAATTAGCAAATTATTTAGTAAAAAAATGCCGTGAGTATTGTTAACAGCGTCTTTTAACTGTCGTAATAAGTCAAGTTATATGAAACTATTGACTCTTTTCTCTACACAAACATGTTAATTCCGACACTGTTTTTGGCTAATGTGTAACACGCTTTTTTTAAATAACCAGGAGTTGCCTAGGTCTTTATATATGTATTCTTAATGAGTAAATGTATATTATATTACATTTATATTTATTATTATTATTTTTAAAGGGTCAAACGATGTTTGCGCATGGACGATGCTGACCATGTAAGTAAATTATTCGATGTTTACCGACATGTTTTTTTTAATGTTTTATGTGCTACGGATTAACCGTATTTTAACCTGTCAAAATCCTAAAACGACCTGATACGTGTAAATAAAGTATTTTATTTGTAGTAAAGCACAATATTACTGTTAAAGCATCAATATATATCATCATTATCCAATAGTAATAATACCAATGATAATATAGTATGATATAATGTCAGTAGTAGGGCTGTAACCAGCCACTATTTTGATATTTATTTTTGTTTGTGTGGTTATTTAATTGGTTCCTTTATAATCTCCTTCTTCATCTAACAAATTATTTCATGTTCTTGAATGATCCTCAGATTTCTATGACTATAATGGACAAATAATTGATCTTTTAACTCTTACCATATAGACAATTGGACTTGGTTTTGCATTTAATTATGTGAGGTTATTTTCCTTATTTGGAAAAAAAAATAATTAAAGTATTTTTATCTGTAGTAAAAGACAATTTTAGATTCTTTTCAGTATTTATTATATTTTATGTGTAACAGCAACATAAATTGATTCTGAATGTTTGTTTTTTCATGTTATCATAGAGAATATTTTGTCTTCTCACTCTCCTGAATAGCGTCCAGCTTCCAAAATACCAGTACCATTAAGAACCCACCCGCTGTCCACTAAAACCACAACTGCAACTGCAAGTTGTCAAGCAGGTATGTTAACATCGATCATAACAGACGACTAAAGACTTGTTGGTGTCTCCAACACACACAAACATCCTAGAGAAACAGGGTTTCTCAACCCTGGTCCTTCAGGGCTATTGTGGGTGCAGGTTTTTGTTCCAACCAGGCATTAAAACACCTGATTCTACTAATCAATCACTAGAGCCCTTAATAAGAACCTTCAACAGTAGAATCAGGTGTGTTACTGCCTGGTTGGAACAAAAAACCTGGACCCACAGTAGCCCTCCAGAACCAGGGTTGGTGAACTTCGCTAGAGAAGCAGAGAAATGTTTCCTTATTTAGATATAACATCATTGTCTGTTCAGTCTTGTGCAACAATTGTATGTGAATTTGCAATGTGCAATACAGTACTGCACATTTTTTTAAATCCAGATATTTATGAGCTTAGTGTTGTGAGACAATGTGTGAAGACAGTTTCAACAAGTATAGGGGCAATTGTGGCTTTAAAATGAGATATCAGGCTGCAGTTCATTCTCCTTCTACAGTTTGTAATCCGGGCGGGGAATGACCTCTGAGCAAGAAATAAGAATAAGTGTGATTTTGAGGCAGGACATGGCAGAGAAAGTTCATGAATTTTAAGTGACTCTCTTTCGCATAAATATTAAACGACTATTGATTTAACATTAAAACAATTTTTCTGTCAGAAAACCTTTGCAATTTATCGTATATATATATTTTTTACAAGATCCTCTCTTCAATGATTCTTGACACCTGTGCATCATTCTATAGGGCTATAACTTTTTTAATTGAAGTCAAACTGTATATATTGCTGTGTTTGTGTGTGTGTGTGTGTGTGTGTGGGGGGCGGGGGGGTAATGAAACAAAAAAGCTGAAAAAACTTGCATTTCTTCAAATATGCATGTCTACTCTAGATTGTCTAATTACGGATTTTATCTTTAATCAACAGACAAAGCCAAAGTCATCACATGTGAACAAGACGCCCAACCGACAGAGTTGGAAAAGTGAGTATCAAATTAACAGATTTTGCAAGTTCCCTCTTTTATACCAATGTTTTTTTTATCAAGCAGTTAAATTATCAGTAAGCTGCAAGTAAAATGCATAAAAAGTCAGAGGCTCTACGAAGCGCAGAGGGTTACAAAGGGCTCTCCTTTTATGAGTCGCTATATTTCAATTGCCACACTTTCCTGATGGTCATAATGACATATCAGAATTTAATGACAGGAGACACGGAATGACGGAGATTCATCATTGGCCAAATTATCGGTGATTTACATAGCACTAAAAATAGTTGTATAAGAGTCACTTAATACAAGAACCATTTCCTTAGCTAAGACAGACATTTGGTGTCGGGCCTATCCATCAAGACAAGCATTAGTTTTTTAATTTTATAGTGCTGTCGTTGATGTTACATGAGGCTGGTTTACAGTGCATTCATAACACTCACTTGCTTATGTCATATTTGGGTCACTGTTTTATACTTTTCACCATCAAATCAATTAAATACAACAATAAATGCAGTTACAGAAAAAGCTAAAACTGACAGAGATAAGTGTCGAACGATAAATTATTAAATGAGCAAAAAAAAGTCTCACAAGTGGTTTAAATGAACCCATTCTGACCATAGAAAATGGTCATTTTGAGCAAAATAAGCGAATAAAAGTATTTTTTTATGCTTCTTATATGTACCATCTCTTTGATTTACCTGCCCTTCCATGCTGGGTCTTAGTCTCAGTCCCTTTAGGCTTGTTAATGTAACTACTGATCTATATATAATACACAAGACATAACTAGTGTATATGATGTTATCTCTAGACATATTTTAAGGTTCAGTATTACAGCCAGTTATTTATTCACGCTGTCAGATAGTAATATGAGAAATTCTGAAGGTGTCATTGATTGTGTCACTTTCTCTCTTTCCCTGTGTGTGACGACCAGATTGGACTCCCTGCGATCTAAACTGGAACAGTCGGTGGAAGCATTCATCAAGGCCAGGAAAGAGCTAGAGGAAATACTGGTGAGAAAGACTTTTTCCTTTGGTCCTAAATCTTCAGAATAGGAGGAAATGTCTCATGTTTCCGTCTTATCCTCCGATTGAGAGATGGTGGTTTTATTACACACTGAATATTCACTTCTGATATGGCTTTTCCGTTTGGATGGGCTGCTTAGAGTGGTCGTGTGTCTCTTTAGTTTTTTCCATTTCCAATTTCTTTCTTATTTTTCTTGTGCTTCACTGCAATGTTTGTTGTGTTTCTTATTATCATCTCCTTGATTCTGTATTTTAATTAGTCAGCAGAGGGCAGCAGTGAACAAGGACTTTTGTTCTCCAGATCTTCTGTTGACCTGAAGACAGAGCTCAAGAGACACAGAGAGCTGAGTAAGTATGCAAAGCCGCACTGTTCATCAGAAACTGCAGTCAAAACTGCAGTTGAATAAGAATTCTCCATTTTTTCCACACACAACTTGGTGCTAAATAGACTTAAATGGTTCAATTGTATATCCTCTTTGCAGTAATTGATGTCATTAAAAGATAGCAGACATTTTGGGTTGGGGTTGACAGTGTTCTCTATTTCTTTTCCACTTAGAATAACCATGTTGGCATTTGTGTCTTTGCAGCATCCAGAGCCGAGTCATCTCTAAAAGGAAATCACAAGAATCACAGTCAAGGTACTTTTCCTGGTAATAAGTTTATAAACTTAACTCGATGTCAGACATTCATCATGTGCTCCTATGCTTTTACACCATCAAGACAAACACACGTACTAACCCCGCCTCGCAGTACTTAAACCCTGCCTGAATCTCATTGATCATTCCGGGGGTTTTATGGCCATGTGCTAAGTGGATCCGAGAGTTGGAACAGTATTGCCAGATTTCTCGAAGATTAGGCCCGTCACACGTGTTTAAAAGATAAGAGTCAGAGAGTCAACACTTTCTTCACGTTCTCGAAGAGCTCGTTCATTTTAAGCCTGTTTGACAACATCACTGCTTCGTTATTTGGAAATTATTTAGCAGATTTCCACCAGAAACTGTATCATTATTTGAGCCAAAAACTGTATAAACTACTACTTGTTTCAGTGGCAGTCTGACCTTTTCTATAGGCCTTTAAAAGCTTGTAAAAAAGCTTTTTATTTTGGTCCCAATTGTTTGGTTAATTCACAGAAAGAACAAATGTAGTCACAAGGCTGTTTGATTCTCAAGGACATCCCTGTCCGCCACCACTTCACTATTTGATCTGCTTCTCGCTGCATCTTCTTCGCTGTTTAACATTAACAACATCAATGGACGCTTGTTTGAGTCGCTGCAGACAATCGTGTTCTCCGCGACCTTTGGAGAAAAACAACATTTTGTTATGGTTACACAAACAAGTCAATGATCAGATTTCCTAGGGAAAGAATTAATTTGATTATTTTAGTCACATATTATGCCTGCAGCAAAGCAATTCTTGTGATCCAATCGTACAATGGTGACTTGTGGAAACTGAATAGGGGGTATTGTCAGGAGGCAAGCTTGTTTTCCGATAAGGATGTTAGAAATTATTTTAATTAGTTCCAGTAAGAGGGCTGAACATACATGATGCATTGTGGATCCACACCCCAGGAATGTCACATTTTTTGTCACATGGCAGATCCGTGAAATTTATCAGTTTTGCATAAACCTCCTTACAACAACAGACTTCACAATGTCAAGGCAGATAGCTGTGGGAGCGAATCGGCCCTCTATGTGCATTGAGACACACATTTTAAGTAAACAAACTGTTATTCAAAGCCGCTGAAGAGTTCTGGCCTATATCTGCTCTGAGCGTGAAATCCAGACAGATGATGCTGATGGTATCGTGAAGCATGATCCCTCTCTGGTGTAAAATGTTTGTTTAGCTTCGCTCCATGTGCTGAATTCAAGGAAGAGTGTGACAAACTCTTTGGAGAAGGCCGAGTTCATTATGAGGACGTACACTCTCTGTGCTGGCTGTTGGGATCCAGTAATATACATCATTATGGTCAATATTCTGCATGAAAACGATCAAAAAAAAAGTTCTAATGTGTGCAAACTGGGTATAGATTTGACCAATTTCAACACCACGCCAGATGTGTGATGATCCATGTGTAAATCATTGTATAGATCATTGTAATTATTGTTTTTCCTTCATAGACTCAACTACTATCCGTGAAGTTGTGATGTCACAGCGATACAGTCATGCCCCATACCCCAATTTACAGCAACACAACATATCTTGTTTTTTGTACAATTAGACCAATATTGAGAAGCTTTATCTTCTTCAACTGGCAGATAATTTTTTTAACAATTACTCAATTAGTCGTTAACTATTACAATAATTGCTGCTTATTTTGACTATTTCAATTAATCGATTTGAGTCATTTATCAGGTTTCAGCTTCGTAAATCTAATTATTTACTGTTTATTTCGTCTTATAACTGTTTTAGGTTAAATCGTAAGATCTGCGAAACAGTGATCAACATTTTACACCATTTTATTAACAGAAAAAACAATTGATTAACCATTCCAAAATCAATAGGTGAAACGACTATTAAAATAGTTGTTGGTTGCAGCCCTAGGCAATTTGGTAATTTTCCTAAAAAGGAAAAAATTTGACATGAAATAAGATAATTTTACTCAATATTGAACTAATTGCACCAAAAAAAAACAGATATATTTGTACCTGTTAAGATTCCAATAAGCCAATCAGAGGCGAAGCTCATTAATATGAACGAGACAGACACTTCTTTCTTGAGAAAGGAGATGTAAAACATGTTATTACACGTATTATTTTCAGTGTTTAAAACTACATTATCTCTTGTTGGGTAAATCACCACTCACACAGGAAGAGTATATGAACACAACTATTTCGTGAATTAAAAAAAAATCGTCCAGTGCAGTAACCTTGAACCTTAAAGGTAAATCCCCCGTTTCCCTACCTGCTCCACACCTTTTTCCTCGTGACTCCCCCCCCCCTCCACTCCTTTTTTTTTTCGTTTTAAACACCTCACGCTGTGATAGTTGGTTTCCTCCAACTCAACAGTGTTATAGAAGAAGCGCTTGCGGCCGTCCTTTAAGGTTAACCGAAGTTTCAGCAAGCGTTCTAAAAAAGTCACTTTTGGTGAGCAATCAGGCTCGGGCGCGAGCATAAATCCTCCGGGTATATTCCCGGCATTACAAATACCCAGCGCGCCTGTATGTGCTGATGACTACAAAATTGAAAAAGAAGAGGGGCCCCTAATAATTCTGAGGCAAGTTTCCCTCAGCGGTGGGGTATTGATTATTTGTGTGTGGCGAGAGATTTGGAAAATTCAATTAAAGGAGTTGTGCAAAGGATTCATAAATTCAGCCCCTCCGACCCGTTTCCAGACACGGTTATGTGCTAAATCAATGCGGCGCTTCACAATATATTTTCTTAGGAACATAAAAATAAATAACATTTAAACAGTTCTGCTTACTACAGAAACAAATTTTATTTTCTCCTAAGCTTTTTAGCAACCTCCCAGCACCGGCCGGGGCACGTCTTCTGCGGCGGTGACGTATTTTTATTGCGGTTTCTCCCACAAGAAAATCCCGTATAATGTGAATTTTTTGAGATGACGAAATGAGGGGGAAAGGGGACGGCTCAGCAGTGTAAAAATTGATCAGGCCGCATTGGGGTGGGGGTGGGGGGAAGATTTGTATGTCGGCAGTAATGGGCTGTATTAAAAAAGAAGATTCCTTAAGACGTCATAAAAGCGATGGGGGCTGTGCGGCGGGTCGCGGGCCGCCGGCCCAGACATCGGGCACATCAATCCTCGGAGGGCCTCGCGGACAGATGCCACCTACCCAGCCGGGAGTTTTATGCTTTCTGATTGAACACGCGCGGCCGCAATTAAAGGGAGGAGTTGTATATTAGGCTGTTTTGGTCCGAGCGAAAGCCTTCGGTGGCCTTCGATCGGCGCCCGCAGGTTGCAGAGTATGCAATCTCTTTAGACGTAATTTCTGATTTAGTGAACGTCGTTGCATTTCGTCTTAGGGTGCAAAAAAATACACTTCTATGTTTCTTGGAAATATTAACGGCAACCAAATAAGTGTTTTTTCCCCCCGCAGCAAATATAAATAAGGGCTGGGTTGCCGCATTATTAAAGGTCCAGTCTCGGGGAAAATAGATTTTTTCTTTGATTAGAAGGTTTAGGTGCTCGATAAATATCATCCCATGTTTCTAAACTCCAAATCCAGGGAAATCGTGTCTTAAAATGAAGTCGTCGGGACTTCTGTAAAGATGTGACGTCACAACTATACAGCCCCGCCTACCCTCCCCAATTCAAATCAGCCAATCAGAGGAGACGCCATTAATAGTAATGAGACAGACACAAATTGACCTGTTGTCACCTTTTTCACTACTTTAGAGATTTCAGTTTGATGTGAAACTATATTGAGATGATTTTTTGGTACTTAACTACTTACACCACAGGCTTATTTTTTTTTAATAAATATGAAATATCTCTACAACCATGAAATTTATTGTTCTAAACCTGGTATCAAAAGTAATCTACAACACATGAGGAAACTATAAATGTGTCAGAATCAATTTATCTTGCTGTTACAGAGCAATAGAGTTAGAATATTGCAAAAAGAAAAAGCTGAAATTGCAGATAAAAATCCTTTATTTAAAACTTAAAACAAGACCAGACTGACCCAATCCATAAGATAAATTGCCTGAATTGTCTTTAAATGATTAATAAAAGTTCAAAGATCAGTTATAAGCCCATAAAATCCTATAAATCTCAGAACATTAAGAATATATTCGTGTATACAAACAGCTTAAATCTAAATAGTGGTTAGTTGCAGCCCTACTACTAATATAATATAAAATGATCTTCTTATTGTTTGGATGATTTTCACATGTTAAAACACAAATGGATCTTGGTTGAGGACAGCAAAACTTAAACTAAAACCCATTAAAAGTGTACAATATTTGACCTTTGACCTAGCCTTACTGCATTTAGTGATTTCAAAGATCTCATTTGTCTGTGAATTTGCTTTCCAGCCTTTTTTTTATTTCTATCATTGGCGTCATTTGGTTTAAAAAGCCAGTATTGCATACAGCATCTTGAGGTTTCACACTAGATTTCATCATTTCTCTTTATAGAAGTCACGAGGACGGGGGGCTCCTACGCCTTTCTGAAGTCCATAATGGGCTGAGGTACAGTAATCCACTTCTATTCTTATTTTTCTGAAATGCAGAAACAGGGTTTGGATCCTGACAGAAGTCTGTGGCTTATACATCTTGCTTTGTTAACACGGAACGCAGTTCATGGAAAAAAAAAAAAAAAACTTGCCTCATGTTAACTCTCCTCTCTCTCGTGTGTGAACGTTTCAGTCCTGACAGCGACTGCGGTTGTGTGTGCTATCACCAGGTGCCAGTGGGGTTACAATCATGTTTTTCCTCTTCCATATTCCCCAGGTTTTTTTGTTAGCGAGGCGTCTCGGCCGTTGACAGCTAACGGAATTGCTTCTTCACCTTCCCTCGCTCTCGCGTGCGATTCCCACGGAGGAACGGGCGTGGAGATGAATGTGGAATCCGCGCTGTCAGCCGTCGAAGCCCGAGACGTCTCGGAAGCCGTCAATTTATTTTTGCGGGAGAAGCGTCCGCGACGGTAGGAGCGGATCCTCTGACATGTTACCCCCCCTTACCCCACCACCACCACATCCGCCCACCGGAGCTGCTGCCTGGCAGCTGACAAATGTTGATTCTACATTAACCACAATGCAAATAATGTTCTTTTCGAATGGCAACTCCCATCCCCGACTCCCCTTTATGGCTAAAACTATGTGCTGTGCTTTTTAACAGTTTTCTTTTTGTTTAAAGGTAAAAGGGTGCTGGGGAAAGGAGTTGGGGAGGGGGCGAAAACCGTCTTAGGACGCGGCACTCTCTTTATTTGGCAGCGCCTGGGAAGGCCGAGACCCGAGCAACAGCTGGTGTTCGCAGCAACATTTCCTATTTCTGCCCAAGGTGGATCGTGTAGCTCTCACTTTATCGCCCTTAGAGGCCACGTGAAGGACAAAGCCGGCGCCCTCGTAAACAAAACTAATGTTTTGATACAGGCCTCCTTCTGGAGACGGATAGAAGGCTTTTAAATACCCTCGAACCACCGCTGCCGCGTCACAAGTTAATCTTGATGGACCTATAACTGTCCCATGAGAATAATATTATGTGTTAGCAATCTGCAGCACTTAAGTGAGATTTAAAAAGGGGAAAAAACAAGTTATTCCTAACAAGGCAAAGTTTGATTTCTGACTCTATGTCATCCATGTCAAATTCAAAGTTCACATTATTTTGGCTTATCCAGGATAATTAATCGCTGGCCGAGTGCTTACTGAATCCTTATTATCACCATGGCTTCAAAAAGAATCCAGCTTTGCTTCTATGTAAAGTTCATTTACACAGAAGCAATATATATATATATATATATATATATATATATATATATATATATATATATATATATATATATATATATATATATATATATATATATATATATATATATATATATATATATATAAATAAACACCAAATAGGGAAAATTGACTGAAACTGCAGAATGTGACGATTATGTGACTTTTCGAGAGCAATATCATACTTGGTTACAATTATTTTCTGTGCTTCCATCGTTCATTTTGAGCAGCTAACCCCAACCCTAACCCTAACCCTATGTATTATGTATTTCAGAAGCTCAATCTAAAGAATCCTTGACGTCCGGTGGCTGTTCAGTGGGATCACATGCCGAGTCGTCACGGAATTGTCATTTTCTATGCATCCACCCATCGCTTTACAACCTGAACACTTTCTAGTTTTACATAAATTGAATGACTAGTATTAATTTTATTTTTAATATCTCACTCTCACATATACAACTTGAATCCCATTTTTAAGAAGTGGGCAAAGTAAACGATCATTTTCCCCCCCTCACATCTTTCCAGGTGAATTGCTTGTTTGACGTTGTCTTTCACGCCTGCTCCACGTGCCCCCCCCCCCATGTTCGCGTCCCGTTGTAGTAACAGTTAACTCGGATCTCTGGTTCCTATTTGTCCCCGTGGCCCATTATTGGCCATAGGCCCGGAGCCTCAGATGCACAGGCAACCCTCACTGACCTGATAACATTTATAGTTGTAATGGATTTTTTTATGCCTGTCATTAACTCCCAGAGAGATTGGAGAAAGAAATTGCTTGTACCCCTTCTTTTTTTTTTTTCTGTGGTATTTCAACTTTTATAGCATTATGTGTAGATATGTCACCTTCCATCATCTCTTTTTAAGGCCTCTTCTGTCACCGGTTTTGTTTTAAATGTACAGGTTTTTTTGCGCTGGACCCCTTGTGGTATCCTGGAGTTGTAATGAATATTTAATGATGTTGAGTAAAAGCTTTGAAGGTATAATTTCTGTCCAATTATTGGCTCTGTCTCTGCCAGACAGTTAGGGGTGATTTAGCGGACTACTTGGTAAATGTAGACAGTTAATACGAAGCTGCTTCAAATCATATTATTTAACAACGTGGCAATAAAACCGATGTTCACTTTGGGTTGTTGAGAAATTTTTTATTTATTTTTCAGAAAAACTAAGTTTGTACAAAATAACTTTGATGACGGGTAAAAAAAAAAAAAATGTGCGGTAGGAAATCATAAAAAAAAAGTTCACATGAATAGATAATGATCCACGATTACAGCCTCGACCCGAGTCCAGTCCACACCGGGTGTTCATTAAATTACAGGGGAAGCAGCGGGTGGACACAATAATAGGAACACCGTGGCTTTGGAAGCTGCCACGGAGCTAAGACGACAACTTTCACACATTCTCAAGCATAACCGATCAATACAAGTGTTTCTGTGGTGGTTTTACTCACAACTTGATCTTACAGGCAACAGGTCACCTGAACCCACTCGTACCTGGCAATGTGACCTTTGATGACTGAGATTGGCTCAATGGACAATGGGAGCTTTAAGACTAAAGAATTGCATGGATTTGTGATGTTCTGGTAACATGGTAGGGGCGACACGGTGGTGCGGTGGGTAGCACTGTTGCCTCACAGCAAGAAGGTCGCAGGTTCAAGACCGCCTTGGGCCTGGGTCTGGGGCCTTTCTGTGTGGAGTTTGCATGTTCTCCCCGTGTCTGCGTGGGTTTTCACCGGGTACTCCGGTTTCCTCCCACAATACAAAAAACATGCTCAGGTTAATTGGTAAACTCTAAATTGCCCATAGGTGTGAGTGTGAGAGTGAATGGTGTGTGAATGGTGTGTGTGCCCCACGATTGGCTGGCGACCATCTGGGGTGTATCCCTGCCTCTCGCCTTAACGCGCTGGGATAGGCTCCAGCAGACCCCTGCGACCCCGAAAGGGAATAAGCGGGATAGACAATGGATGGATGGATGGTAACATGGTGGATCTTTATCTGAAATGTGTTATTTAACCTATTTGGTCCAAACTTGTAGGGAATATCGTCGTCCTTTTACTTGATGTCACAATATGCTTTAATTATGCATTTATTTTGAAAAGTTGATGTAGATGCATATGTAAGCATGTAGAAAACCCCCCATTCACATTAAGGACAGACATTAGAAATGAGTAGAGGAGTTAAGGGAGATTTTACTGTAACTTCTGACTCTGAATATGTCTGTTTCTGATATATCAAATGGGATCAACCTTTGCTTCAGAGAAACACACTAAAGCCCATATTTTGAGTTCTTCCCATAACTATAACAATGTTGGTGTGTAACTGTATATTATTGAGGTCAAATAACACAAATTAACAGGTATCAAGGCTTAAAAATTCAATTGCTTTATATATTAGATATAACACATTTTTTATTAGTTTTTAACATTTCAATGGAAATGACTAAATGTGCAACACAATTATTTTGGAAGTAATGGATAATTATATATTTGCAGTATTATTGCTATTAAGTCAGTATTATTTATAAGGCAAAAGGTTCCAAACAACAGTATTTTATATGTATGTTTATCTACACATAAGCATACACATCTACTTGGTGATTTTTGGAAAAAAAATGTGTATCTCTCTGAAACAAAGGCTGATCTGACTTGTCTCTGGATAAATTTATTCCTATGGCCCTGAGGTTCTTTCACAACAGAGCACACATTTGTGTCAGAACTTGCAGTAAAAACACATTTTTTGTCCTTTTTACTTCCTCTACTATTACAGTTTTTTCCCTTTTAACTCAAAAATGAGTTTGGGCGCCGATCACAACACTTTTCCGCAGCATTCAGTCGCTCTTCTTCTGGCTCTTTCTGTTCAGAGGTTCGCTGAACTGGACAACGTTGAGATGTATAAATGTTCCAAAGAAGTGCAGGAAGGCGAAGGCGGACACCAGCACGGGGAACAGGTCGGGCAGGTGTGGCGGCGGGACGAGCGCGGCGCTCATCGCGCTCAAACACGCCATCCCCGCCACGCTGATGTAGAACTGTGACAGGAGAGACGAGCGGAAGCAGATGTGAGTTGATCTGGACTTTTTAAAAAGTCGGCCTCTGCAAATAGAATATCCCTCTAGGCGAAGCAAGCAGTTTATCTGTGCAGCACATTTCCTCACAATACGGTGATTTAAAGTGCTTTATATAAAACATTAAAAGCATCAAGATTCAATTTAATTGCAGCCGTACATAAAAAACACCATGGATGGATGGATGGAACATTTAAATACAATAAAAACATAATGGCATGAAGAACAGAACAGGAATTAAAATACAGAATGGATCGAGGACACTTAAAGGGAAAAAAAAGATGGTAAGATGATGGTAGTAATACTGATGCTAACAGTATGATAATAATAATATAGTATAATAATAGTAAAATAAATTATACTAATAGTAGTATATAAAAAAAACTGATAAAGTGGTGAATGTGTATAAGGTCGTATAAAAGAAAAAAGACACCAGAACTATTTTAAACAAGTCTAACTTTTGACCTGCAAATAAATGCATACTGTAGAAAATCTAAAAGAAAAAATCTAAATATTCAAAGTAAAAAAAAAAATTAGAACAATCAAAAATTTATCGAAATTTAATATGATTAAAAATCAAAATGGAAAAAGTTACAGCACAAAAACAGTTGATTAAAAGGAAAAAATAAAGCAATTATAACAAGAATAAAGCTACAGTGCAGGGAAATTAATTAAGAAATGGCCTCAATTAACCGCAAACAGTAAAGTCTTCAGCTCTGACGCTAAAAGCAGCGAGAGCTGCAGTTCTCTGGGAGTTTGTTCCTCATATGTGATACGGCTTTAATTCACATGACGACGGAATTAACATCCCGTACCAGGAAGCGTTGCCGGTAAAAAAAGAAAAAGGCCGTGTGCAAACTGTTGGCTTTTCCCATCATTTAAAGTGTGCGATTTAATGATTTAATTTACCGCCGCAGAAAATAACCGATTGTGAAATGAGGTCATTGGTGTTTCTATTTGGGGTTTATGACCGAGGGAGACGTCGGCGGGTAAGACGGAGGAAACACTCTGTGAAGCCCCCCCCCTCCCGCCGCCGCACCCCGCCCCGCCCAAAACCCAAACCCATGAAACCCTATCGCCATCATCGGGGCTCGCTATTTATGCTGCTTGTGTAAATAAATATATCTAGGCAAACCTGTGTTAATGACACGCGCTATAAAAAGACACCTTCTCCTAATCTCTGACACCCTACCGGTGCCCCTGTCGCTGAGGGCCTATCGGCGCAGCCACTTCAGATGCTGTGGAAACTTAAATAAGTGATAAATAATTCTTTGGCTGGCAGCGGCTTTCATCCCCGGACAGCTTACACAGCTTACAGCGGCACATGATCTTTATTTATACAGTTGGGTATATCTTCTCACACGGTTGAAATTTAGGTCCGGTGCCACTTTTCAAAAGTACAAGCCACCTGGGAATCCTGATGAAATCAGCGCACTTCTTATTACAAACAGCCACGCGGAAGTAGAGAGGAACCGCTGAGTCAAACAGAAATATTTCTCCTTTATTTACTCAATGTGTGTTGTTGAATTTCTTTAGAAACATCTTTTTAACCATCGAAGAAATAGCTGAGGTGTTTAATAGTTTCTATCATTCAACAGACCAGGCTTTTATTTGAGACCAGGCTGCAATTTGGGACATGAGAATAATTCCTTCCTTTTTTAAAAAAAAACAAAAAACAATGACAACTGACCTGGTGACAATGAGATGATTTATGTTGGGATTGTTGAATTTCTTTAGAAAATGTTTTTGCCATCAAAGTAACAGCCGGGGTGTTTATTAGTTTCTATCGTTCAACAGACCAGGCTTTTATTTGAGACCAGGCTGCAATTTGGAACATGAGAGTAAATTCTTCCTGACAAAAATCTTGCTCAAAACTGGTAAAATTATGTTCATTTTTTATTAAACTAGTACGATGTTCTGCATATTTCACCACAGAAAGTTAGATTTTTATGTCATACATTTTAAAAGAGATATTCACTGCACCGGAGCCTTTATGATCGATTTTCATTATTATTATTATTACTATTATTATTATTATTAGAGGGTGTTGTTTTACATCGTTTATAAATTACAAACTTTTTACAAATGGCTGTACTGGAGTATAGAAAAACTGCTGAACCAATCAGAAACTTACTTACTTTACTGTTAGTCACTGAATGTGTGCATCATCTACAGAAATTCTTTCCACCATTTAACAGACCAGGCTTTTATTTGAGACCAGGCGGCAGTTTGGGTCATGAGTAATTCCTTCCAGACAAAAATCATGTTAATTTTCTCCAATTTTTATGGTAAACTAGTACGACTACCGTCTGCATATTTTACCACTGAAAGTTTGAATTTTATGTCATACTTTTTAAAAAAAATGTCACTGCACAAGAGCCTTGATGATCGATAAATAATCAAGATTACTATTATTAGAAGGTGTTGTTTTACATTGTTGGCGCATGATAATGATATTTAAAAAAAAAGTGATTTATTTAGAATAGGCAAAATATATATCTGCACCCAGCGTTTAATTGAAACGCTGCTATCATTTGGTAATTTTATGGTAGATAAATTAATTTACATAAAGGGGCTTTACAGCATTAAAATTATCTGTGTTGGTGTTAACCAAAGAAGATATAATTAACTGAAATCTTAAGTTGAAAAAATCTTGTTTTTGGTAGGATTTAGTATTTTTTTTTCCACCTGTGTGGATTTAATTTTTCACATACAAATAAGTGGGACGCTTTAATCTTGTTTCCAGACACGTGTTAGGGATTCCTTCCAATTCAGTTGCTTTATGCTGACATTTAACCCAAGCAAATTTGGCGATTTTCAGATTTTTATTTTCCTTTTTAGTTTTTTTTTTATTAGATTTCATCTCTATGATTTATTGCTTTATTTGATCATACTTTAAAGTAAATTCAATAACTTTGGGTTTGAATGTTGCAGGGGGGGGACACAACATCCTTAGCTTTTGGAAAATTAAGTCATTTTTCACTATTCTCTGACATTCTAGAAACCAAATTTTTAACTGATAATGGAACTGTTGGTGCAACCAATACCGCAGATAGACACTGAAAAATATTATAGATAGATATACTGTAAATAAATGTTATATATAGATATACTGTAAATACATTTTATATATAGATAGATGTAGTTAGATGGATAGATATTGATAGATATATATATAATATAGATGAATACTGTAAATAAATGCTGTAGCTAGATGCTATAAAAATATGATTGATAGATAGTTATACAGTAAATATATACTATATATAGAAAGTGTAAATACATATTGTTGTAGATGGGTAGATATATACTATAGATAACTGAATAATAACCGTAAATAAATACTGTAGATAGACTGTAAAAAAAAAATATATATATGTATATATGTATATATATATATATATATATATGTATGTGTATATATATATACATACACATATATATATGTGTGTATATATATATGTGTGTGTATATATATATATATATATATATATATATACATATGTATATATATATATATGTATACATATGTGTATATATATGTATACATATGTATATATATATATATATATATATGTATACATATGTATATGTATATATATATATACATGTATATATATATCAGGGGTCGGCAACCCAAAATGTTGAAAGAGCCATATTGGACCAAAAAAACAAAAAACAAATATGTCTGGAGCCGCAAAAAAATTAAAAGCATTATATAAGCCTTATAATGAAGGCAACACATGCTGTATGTATCTATATTAGCTATATTAGCCTACTATCAAAATGACTAAGTTGGCTACAAATACATAATGAGCCTTCATGATTGAATGTTTATTTTCCCTGCAGCGCATCCTGTAGAGAATGACGCACCACGTGACTACTCTGTTGTACGATGCCACCTCAAGTTTAACTTCATTACAATATTAATGAATTATGTTTCATTGCTTTGATGAAATTAAAGAAATGCAATAAAGAAATCCGATTTTTGATGTCATTTTTATTTTGACAACAAAATGGAACGTGCATAACGTGCCCCTTATCTGGGCAACAAACAGAGTGCAATGCAACGCAGCCTGCATTTATAAAAATAAAACAGCAGCCTTTTGAAAAGGTAAAGTATATAAAATCAAATTAATACAGTTTAAGTTTGATTTCTGTGCAAATGCCAAGCAAGTCAGTGCAAGGGTAAAACGCAGCAGCATCCTCTTCTCTTTTGACACGCAACCAACGCAGCTATCCTGGGACCTGAGCAACAAAACACAATAATATCCCTAAGTGTCATTCCAAATATATACTGACGAAAATCAGAAATCACTTCACAGCCACTTTGTTACTAAATATGTGCCTATGACAGGATTGTGTTCTTACCCGTTTAATATGACTTCTGTTTTCGGACATCACTAGTCTAGCTAGCTATCACTAGCTTCTCAACATCGGGCATGTAAGATGTAACTTTAATCTTGACGCAGGACTGCAAGCTCTCATCTGTGAGGCGGGTGCGATATTTTGATTTGATGTAGCTGCAAATGTAGCATGCCTTCCCTGGAAATGTCTTTGCCGGTTTGTTTACAACAGCCACCTGCCTGGCATCCCGCCCTGCTGATAGAAACGTGTGTCGCAGGCTATGACGCAAATCTTCGTTGACAGAAATGTTGAAATGTAATATTTATTCTACACATTTTTACAGCATTGGAAAACGTTAAGGATGTTTGTGTCATGTTTGTCCTCCTACAGAAACCATATTAAAACAAAAAATATATTTCCCTCCCCCATCTTTTTTCCATTTTCAAACATTTTTGAAAAAGCTCTAGGGAGCCACTAGGGCAGCGCTAAAGAGCCGCATGCGGCTCTAGAGCCGCGGGTTGCCGACCACTGATATATATATATATACATACATACATACATACATACATACATATAGAGAGAGAGATAGATGGTAAATAAATACTATATGTAGATAGATGCTGGAAATAAATATTGCAGTTAGATTGCACTTAGATACTACAGACAGATAGTATAATTAAATACTGTAGATAGATGTACTATAAATAAATACTGTAAATAAATACTGTAGATAGATACTATAGATACATTCTGTAAATGAATAAAGTAGATAGATGGGTAGATATAGATAGATAAATAGATGGATAGATTTATACACAATAAAAACATTAGCATAAAACACTGAGGCAGAAAAAATAGAATAGAAAGAGTAATGAAAATGCAGAATGGAACAAGGACACAAAAACTGTTGTATGGTTGTGATATAATGATATAGTATAATAAAAGTAAAATAACCCTTTACTAAAAGCAGTGTAGGATTCAAGGTTGTGTAACAAAAACAAGACGTCAGAACTACTTCAACCGAGTTCCCCTCTTGACCTTTGACCCGGCGGTCATCCTTGTTAGTCACTTAGCACACTGACCTTCCATCTCAGCAGGCAGGCCAGGTCCAGCCTGGGGAGGCAGGCCAGCAGCCTGCGGTAGCCCCCCAGCCCCAGCTGGTCCTCGGAGCCCCGCCTGAGGGGGGACAGCAGGTAGGTGCTGGAGGAGAGGAAGGCCAGCGAGGTGGCGGCGTAGGGCAGCAGCAGCCCGTCCTTCAGCAACAGGGGCAGCATGCTGCAAAGGGGGGGGGACAACGGAGGCATTACACTACATAGGACCTTCATTCTGGGGTTATGTACAATGATCCCAAACAGAGCGGCCTGCAACCACTGCAGGAAAAACGACATACAGTTGTTACCCTGTGGTAATCGCTTAAACAACAGGCCTGTTTTTTTCCAGTTTTTCTGCTATAAATGACGAAAAGCAATCTACACATGTGAGGTGACTGAAGAAGAGTCAGAATCAGTCAGAATAAATTTATGTTGCAATGCAAATATAGTTAGAATATTGAGAAAAAAAAAATCGAACAATGTGTTTTACTAAAGATTAAAAATACTAGACCAAACTGACCCAAATCAGTAAAAAAAAAGAAATAAGCTAAATTATCTGTGATGCAAAATGCACTGATAAATATCACATCTTGCACACAAGATGTTTAGAAGGAGCCAATTAAATAATCCCACAAACAGCTCCAATCTAAATTAAATATCTAAATAGTGGTTAGTTGCAGCCCTACTACTGATATTATATAAACTATTTACCTATAATATACTTTATTTAGTGTCATAGCCAAGGCTTTATCAAATAAAACTCAGTGCTGGACCTCTCTATAACAAATATTGTTAAATTAAATACCCTAAATCTAAGAGAATTAAAAAAAAAAACATTTTAACATCTAATGCAAATAATTCATATGAAATTATAGATCTATCTCTTTTTATCTGCAGCTACTATGTGGTAATTCACTGCAAAATTATCAATTAATATTGATGTTGCATTAGTAGTAAAAAAATACTTTTCTGCCTGTGTATCAGTGGGTTTAACATTTTATCAGGTTACTATACATCACATGCGATGGTGAACGTTGGGGCCACATTTCAAAGAGGACACGTCATAGATTTTCACGTATGTCGGACAGTACGTCATCAGGTTTCGTGTTTGTTGTGCGAAGTGCAACGTTAAACCGCGGAGCTTTCTCTCTTTTTTTTTTTTTATATCCGGCAGGCCCGCACAAGCACTCCTGTTTCCCCCCCGGGGGAGAGATGACTCCGACATTCATGCCAAGCTTATCTTAGTTTAGCAGAGGGGGCACGGACAAGAACAACAGTTGACTCATAGTAAATCGCACATCGCCTCAGCTTATTACAGACGAAAAAACGTCCGCTCACAACAGACCACTCATTCTGACTTTTCCTCAGCAAAAAGCTCCATTCAGCAGATAAACATTTTAGAAATACATACTTCCTCAATTTAACACAGACTGCCTGCATTATGTCCTCTTCAAATTGCCTCGCTTGAGCATTCATTCGGCCAAACGCGCTAACAAAAGATGTATTTTATTTATTTTTTCAGCGTGTGTGTGTCGCAGGTTATGTCCGAGTCGGACTGTACCCGGGGAAAAGAGCGTCTATACAGAATGACCCGCTGTCCCTGCACAACGCACACTTAGACGCCAGGCATGCGGGCTATGCCGTGTAATCCCCAGATATCCTTATACTAAACCACACGCACAACAATTAGTGCTGCCGGAAGAATTTAACAACAGCTGGTGAAAGTTAGATGGGAGCGTCTGCAACACTACTCCGCTCCTCCATTCACGCTCGCTCCCCTCCTCACCTTAACCCACACCTCGGATGCATTTCAGGTTTTTACGATCGATGGAATGACCGATTTTTATATAGACACCCACTGTAAATCTTGATTTAATTCCTATTTATTTATTATTAAAAAAAGCCCAGAGTGGTTCTGTTTCATCCATATCGGTGAGTTTTGCAATTCTACCTGCAGGAACTAATGAAATAAACTCCAAGTCAACCTGCTTAAAGTAAATGTGCACTGCAAATAAAACCTGAAATCTTATCAAGTAGAAATATCTTGTTTTGGTATGATTAGTCAGATATTGAGTAGAAATATCTTATTCTACTGGGAAAAAATGTAAATGAATAAGTCTTTGCCCCATATTCTATAATTGTCATTTGTAGCCGCACTGCAGAAACTGATTTCAACAGGTGAAAATGTTTTTTTGGTGCAATTACTCCAATATTGAGCAGAAATATCTAATTCTACTGGAAAAAATGTAATTTATTTTAAGTTGTTTTGTTGATTTTAGTCTTTTTTCATCTTGTCCCAACAACAGGAAGTTCTATTCACTCAAAAGCTTTCTGCACTTCTACATTAGCTAACAATGACTGTCAACTGCAATCAATGCAGCACATGTGGCTCCTGCTGTTTATAAAATGTTGGCTAGTGAAGTTCTGCACAAACTTTTACAGGCATGCCGACATTTGTGTGTGCAGCTGATATTTTGTGATGCAAACGCTGATATTACTAATTAAAAGAAAGTATTTACAGGTTTAAATAAGCTCTTATTCGGACATACCTGAAGGTGCAGGCCTGCAGGAACCAGACAGCCACCAGGGGAAGGTCATTCAGCAGGAGGCAGGCAGGCCTAGGGACAGATCAAAGTTGGACATGCACACCGTTCTGCATGCACACGCTGCGGCGAGCACGGATTAATATTGTTTTACAGTCGGGCCGGGGATGAAGGGACGCGTTTGGTTCAGAGCTGGATGTGTTGAACCGGTATCATGTGTTTATAATATCAAAACTCCTGACCCGATGGGACACCCGCAGGAATCGATTACTGACAGTACTGTTACTGACCTCGCAAGGCTTTCAGCGCCCTTTGTACCATATCATTTCATATTTATGTTTTATGTCTATGCAGTGGTGTGCACAGGGGTTGGGTGGGGGGGTGTTCGCCCCCTTGTGGCCCCATTGTTGAAAAAAGTCGCGCTAAAGTGCACCCTAGAAGCTGAAATGCATATTAAAATGTCCTTTTTGGGAGCTAAAATGTGTGTTTACGTGTCCTTGGAGTAAAAAAAAAAAAACATATTAAAGTGCCGTCTTGGGGGCTAACGTGTCCTCATGGCAGCCAAAATACGTGCTTAAAGTGCTCAATAAGAGCAATAAGATCATACAACAGGCTCTCTTGGGAGCTAAGAAGTGTGTTAAAGTTCCCTCAAGGAGCTAAATTGCATAGGAAATTGCCCTAATGTGAGCTAAATGGGGTGGTAAAGCGTGCCCTATGTCCGCCAAAATGCATGCAAAAGTGCTAACGTCTATTTTTTTAACATCAAAATGGGTTCTAATTTGCCATCGAGGAGCCAAAACGCATGTTGAAGTGCTGTCTTGGGATTTAAAAAGCATATTAAAGTGCCTTCTTGGGTGCAAAAACATGTCCCCATGGGAGCTAGAACTTGTGTTAAAGTGCCTCTTGGAAGCAAAAAGCATGATAAAGTGCCCTGATGGCAGCCAAATACTGCCTAAAGTTCTAAGAGCCAAAACTCATACAACGTGCCCTCTTGGAAGCTAAGAACTGTGTTAGAGGTCCCTCGAGGAGATAAATTGCGTAGTAAATTGCCCTCATGCGAGCTAAAAAGCGTGGTTAAGTGCCTTATGTCAGCCACAATGTGTGCTTAAGTGCCCTCTAAGAGCCAAAACTCATTCTATAGTGCCCTCTTGAAAGCCAAAATGTGTGCTAAAGGGGCCAAAACATATGTAAAATGCCTTCTTGGGGGGCAAAAACCTGTTAAACTGTCCCCTTGGGAGCTAAAACGTGTTAAAGTGCCACTTTACCATGCTTTAAAGTGTGAAAAAGCATGGTGAAATGCCCTCATGGCAGCCAAAATGCTGCCTAAAGTGCCCTCTAAGAGCCAAAACTCATACAACGTGCCCTCCTAGGAGCTAAAAAGCATAATAAAGTGCCCTCATGGCAGCCAAATCTTGCTGAAGTGCCCTCTAAGAGCCAGAACTCATTCTATAGTGCCCTCTTGGGAGCTAAAAGCATGTTAAAGTGCCCTCTTGAAAGCTAAAATGCATTCTAGAGTGCCTTTTTGGAAGTCAAAATAGGTTCTGAATTGCCATCCAGGAGCCAAAATGCATGTAAAAGGGCTGTCATGGGAGCTAAAAAGGCATATTAAAGTGCCTTCTTAGGGTAAAAACATGTTAAAGTGTCCCCTCTGAGCTAAACTATGTGTTAAAGTGCCCTTTTGGGAGCTAAGAAGTGTGTTACAGTTCCCCCAAGGAGCTTTATTGCCTAGTAAATTGCCCTCAAAAAGTGTGGTTAAGTGTCTATGTCAGCCAAAATGTGTGCTTAAGTGCCCTCTAAGAGCCAAAACCCATTATATAGTGCCCTCTTGGGAGCTAAAATTGTGTTAAAGTGCTCTCTTGAAAGCCAAAATGTGCGCTAAAATGCCTTTTTGGAAGTCAAAATAGGCTCTAAACTGCCATCTAGGAGCATGTTAAAGTGCTGTCTGGGGAGCTAGTGCCCTCATGACAACCAAAACTTGTTCTAAAGTGCCCTCTTCTCTTCTGTGTGTGCTTTTATTTTCCCATCTCGCCCTCTGGCCTTCAGAAAGTCAGTGCACGCCCCTGAGTGCATGTGTCATTTTAGTTTATGACTCGTCTAAACGACTCGTATGACGCTGTGAAGTTTCTCCCGTTGAAGTCCAACACTCCTCCTCCGAGTGTTCGGTTTCCACATCGAGACCAACCGCTGCGGCGGCGGCGACGCAGTGATGGATGTGACAGGTCGCCTGCGTCAGTGCTACCCGGTGATAGTCGTACACCGTGATCTGAGGGGAAGGGGAAGGGGGGGCACTTTCCACCGGTCCCTGAGCCCATAATTACAGCCGGTGCTCTTTGGCGATCCTGTTACAGCCCAATAATTGATCCTGCGCAAACAACGCCCCGGGCTGCCGCCTGCCATTCTTTCCTAATCCCTGGACATGCATTACTGATTGATTCGGGGGGGACAGGTGGGAGATATAACTCAATAGTTAATAAAGCAACAATCTACCCTAATCTAGATTAATAGATGAGCCCACATCTCGGATCTCGAAACCAAATCCCCCCCCTCTCCTCGGTGTTGAATCCATCCGAGGCTTTCGCTCTACCTACAGCAGCTACAGCCTTTTTGCATTGAGGAGAATGGTAATGAACCACACTGCTGCAGAGCGTAATGACAGGTGAATAAAAAAAAAAAAACTCAGGTCTGCAGGTCTGTAACCAGGCTTCCTACAGGTTTCTTCAAGTTAAATTATCATATTAAATAAAACTTGATACCTATTTTTTATAACACTTGCAATTTGTAAAATATATTAAAATATTAGTAGTAGATAGGGCATTGTGAATATAATATTAAAAACTTAATTTTTTTAGTAAATATTTTCAGGTATTAAATGAATACTACATACATATAAAAAATATTTTTTTCCACCAAAATCACCTGTCATAGTTAGTTTATTGTGAATATGATGAACTACAGCAAACAGTGTAGGGACAAGTCATTTTGTGGATTTTTTTGTTATTGTAATTTTTCATTAATCAATTCCTACTGAAACAAGTAATTTGCAGACGGCCCCTAACATGCACCACAGAGAATGACAGTAGATTTTATTTATTATTTTTAACATGGAGACACTGTTTCCTGCTAAAAATGTAAAGTTGACCGTAATATTCTAGTATATCAGAGTATGCTGATGATGATGTATTCTACACTCTTTATTTACATGGACACTGACTTGGTCTGATTAGAAGCTCAGATCAAACCAAAAAACAAGAAAATATCCAACAAGTTAAATTATCAAAATTTAAATGTATCTGAAACTGAGTAGGGAAATGTCATTTAGTTTATTTTCAGTGAATATTTTTCATTAATTATTGCCTACTGAAACATGTAATTTGCAGACGGTCCCTAACATGAACCACAGAGAGTAACAGTAGATTTTTAACATTGAGACTCTGTTTTCTGGTAAAAAGGTAAAATATTGAGTAAAGTTGACAGTTTATATTCTAGCATATCAGAGTATGCTGATGATGATGTAGTCTACACTCTTTATTCACATGGACACTGACTTGGTCTCTAATTAAAAGCTCAGATAAAACCAAAAATCAAGAAAATATTCAACAACCAGCCAACTTCACCTCAGTTTAGTTCCTAGGTTAAATTATCTAAATTTAAAAATATATAAAACAGAGTGGGGAAAAGTCATCTGGTTTATTTTTAGTGATTATTTTTCATTAATCAATTCCTACTAAAACATGTAATTTGCAGACGGTCCCTAACATGAACCGCAGAGAGTGACAGTAGATTTTTAACATGGAGATGCTGTAAAGTCAACAGTAATATCCTAGTATATCAGAGTATGCTGATGATGATGTATTCTACACTCTTTTTTTACATAGACGCAGACTTGGTCTCTGATTAAAAGCTCAGATTAAACCAAAAATGTGAATTGTGAATTTCCCCACTGTGGGACAATAAAGGAGCTATCTAATCTAATCTATCTAAATCAAGAAAACATTCAGTAATGAGTCAATTTCACTATCAGGAGGAATCAGAATTTCTGACTTCTGAGTGCAATTAAACGCAGCATTACACTGTTTGAGTGCAATTTTCGGACTATTTTATGCCAGATTCAGGATCCACAACTTAGATTTGGAGACTGTCCTGAATTTTTTTTGGGGATGTATAGCGTCACATCAACAGCATAGCTACATCTTCAAAAGGTATAAACTAGGCTTTAGATTCTTCTGGGCCATGACAGTTCCACCACTTTTTTTTATTTAGGCTACTTTATTTAATCTAAATAATAGAGATTGACAAAAGAAACCTTTTAGCAGAATTGTAATCTGGTAATAGTTACGTAGGGCACAGATTTTAAGACCCAGATATCAAAATTGAAGTGTTTTTAAGATATTTTCAAAATGATTCATTTGCAGGACCAAGAAGTGGAGTAGAAACGACAATCTATAACCACGTACTTGAGTTCTGGAAAGTATAAGTTGTATTTGTCACCTTTGCTGCTATCACACGTCAACAAATGGAATCACCCCATACTTACAAGGAAGCCAAGAGGATGGACTTCTCATGGACTTGAAAGGAGAAGAGGAAAAACGCCAGCGATGAATTGGCCTAAAAGAGACAGATCTTTAGTAAAACAGCAACTACTCTTATTAAAACAACAATTATAATCATATCCCGACGCTGTGTGATACGCTGAAATATAAATGAGAAATACTAAATAAAATATCACTCACCAGGGCCAGTTTAAACTGCCAGAAGTTGGGTTTCATCAACAGTCTGATGCAGGACGGGAGAACAGCCAGAAGAGTGCAGGCAAAACTGGGGAAAAATGCATTTAGATTATCAGAAATCAGCATAGTTAAATACTTAATACATTAAGTCAGTGCAGCATGAAAACATACAATTACATAGCAAAAGAATTGTAGAGTAAATATAAGAAATATATATATATAAAATCGCTGACCACTATGACTATTGACTAAATTAGTGATGGGTTATTTATCAATAATAATGATGTGGATATTATAACTAAGTGGCTGAAGGACAATAATAGCAAAAAGGGGCTGGTTCAGAAAGTTCCTAAATTTTCTTTTATCACTTTTACTGTAACACAGCCTTTTAAAGCGTGTGTATATATAGTTGTAGTAGTAGCTTTTTTTTTTTTTTTTTTTTTTAATCTCAGGGCATTATAATCAATCATTTGTCCATAAAATTATAGAAATCACACAAGGATCCTTACAGGACATAAATATGTTCTGTAAAATGTTTAAAAAGTAGGATTATAAAAGGAGCCAATTAATTATTAATCCCACAAACAGCTCAAATCTAAATTAAATATCTAAATAGTGGTTAGTTGCAGCCCTACTACTGATATTATATTAAACTATTGGGTTATTTAAATGTTAAATAACCCAATAACACCTGTCATGAATATTAATTAATGCTCATGACAGGTGTCATTAAGTGTCATTGGGTAAACTTTTAGTGCAAAGTTAGCATCGTTTGACATGTCTTTACCTAAATCATGAAGACAAAATAACCTTCCATAAACATGTCATTGCAGGGTTTGTGTTTCCCTCTTTTAGTCACCAAAGAGGAGCAAAAATAAATAGAAAATATGGTGAAGACATAGACAATACAGTAATGATTGTCTCCTTCGAACTGTGCTTTTATCAAAGAATGCTCCATCGAAGCAGCTAAACGGTTTTCATCTGTGCTAACATCATTACAATCTATACACATAGGTAGATATTACATTAAAAACCAGATATTCGCAGCTAGAATAGTCATTTACCACATTATCAATGTGTAAAATAGAGTATATTACTTTAATTTTAACTTTATTTAAAAACTATGATTTTGGGAAACGAGTGGTGTGAATGTGTATGAACACGTCTGAGGAGTCGAGGGGCGCGAAGACTGAAAAGGCAAAAGTGTAGTAGTGATAAACACACACACACACACACACTGCAGTGTGTTATGCGCAGGGCAGGGTTTTGCGGTCCGGAAGGACGTGGATCACTTTTCACAGCTGATTCATTCTATGTACACAGTTCCACCCGCAGCAGCGCGTTTAGCGATCCGCTCCCCCAGCGCCAAAAACACAAGAGTGTTTTTTTTCATTTGTTTGAAATGCGTTGCAGTCAAAAGGAGTCCCACTTGATCCCCGGACTTAGCGGTCTGGCAGAAACGTGTCCGTGCCGCGAACACACACGCCTAAATATAGCGCGCCGGGTTATCGAAGCGGCCTCCACCATGACACAACTGTTGCGTTTGGGGTTTTTTTTTCCTTATCGTACAGGATCCTCAGATTTTGGTCAAAAATAATTCCTGGGACGCCGCGCCACCAACCTGCTTTGATTTCTTTAACTCATCCGTGTCGTCTGGTTTTCGTCCCCCCCGCCCCCCACATGCACTTGAAGAAATTCTTCCCTTCCGTCTCATTAAATTAGCTTCTATCTCTGTACATGACACATGCTTCGATGGGCGATTCAACCTGTTGTTGTCGAGCGCATTTCCAAAAACAGCTTAGGCGGCGATATTATCTCAGTGTCTTGAGCGAGGAAATGGAAGGAGACAGAATGGAGGCCAGAGAAAAAGCCTGTTGGGTAGAGGGGTTTACCTGAGGTAGAGCTGGGAGTCGCTGGACAGAATGGACCTGATCTTTATCAGGGTGTTCAGGCTGCACCACGCGTTCGCCACCTTATCCTGTCCCAGAACACTTTTGGTTAATTGAGGAAATGATGTCAGGTTAAAAAAAAAGATGAATAAAAACACACACACACACACACACACACACACACACACACAGCTCAAAGGTCAGAGCAGCACATTCAGTCCTCCTGTCAGGAAACAGGAGTGTGAACTTGGGGACGGGAGGTCAAAGGTCAAACCAGGGTAGTTTCTGCATGAGCAGCAGTTACAGACCAACCACAGAGCTCCTCTAACCTGACAGATAGCGCCAATAAATCAATCGATTCTCCATATGATTACATTTATCAGCTTTTATAGTGTATTTTACTCACAAACTAGGGCTCTAACTAATGTTATTATCATGGCTCATTGATCTGCAAATTATTTTTTAGATTAATTAACACATTTTTTGTATTTATTTGCCTTTTTTTTATGACTTAAACTTTTATATTTTCTACAATTTTTTAAATTTATTTTTACAAAATCTTCCACTGAAGGGGTAGATAAATCAAATTAACCCATATATATATACATATACATATATATACATATATATATACATATATATATATATATATATATACACACACACATATACATATATATGTATAGTTATGTATATGTGTGTGTGTGTGTATATATATATACATATACATATATATATATACACACACACATACATATATATGTATATATATACATATATTAGTGATGCACGATATATCGGCCAACCGATATATATCGGCCGATATGTCACGTTTTTTAACTTATCGGTATCGGTCCGATATCAACAAATTCTGGCCGATATGTCAACAATGTGCAGAGTTAAACCTACAGTTAGTTGGGTCACTGTCTGCGTGTCTCTCAGCGATGCGCTAAGCTAGCTGGTCCTAGCGGGCTCCTCCGTCACATCACATCGCCCGAAAAGACAAAAAAAAAAATGCGCGGATCGTTGGTCCGGGTGTCGGACGCCGTCCTTCCGCCTTCTCGTCGGCGGCCGCGGAGGTGGCCGCTGTCTTTTCGGGCGATGCGATGTGACGGAGGAGCCGCTAGGACCAGCTAGCTTAGCTTAGCGCGTCGCCGAGAGACACGCAGACAGTGACCCAACTAACTGTAGAGGTTTCTCCTAGCGGGCTCCTCCGTCACATCGCATCGCCCGAAAAGACAAAAAAATGCTCGGAGCGTTGCTCCGGGGTGTCGGACGCCGTCCTGCCGCCTTCTCGTCGCCGGCCGCGGCGAAGTCGCCGCCTTCGTGGAGCTCCATCGGGTCCGCTCCGCCGTACTTCCTCTAACCACATGACAGTTTTACAGTGAGCCTTCCTTTAAATAAAGAGCACTGTTGTGCTTTTCAAATGTACAGTGTTTTTTCTGGTCTATACTAAATTTGTGACACTACAGAAAACTTTTTTTCTCTACATATATCGATATCGGCAAATATCGGTATCGGCAGTGACTGCCGATATGTATATCGGATATCGATATCGGCCGAAATTTTCACATCGGTGCATCCCTAACATATATATATATGTATATATATATACACACACACACACACACACACACATATTTTAACCCAGCAATAAATATAAATATATATATATATATATATATATATATATATATATATATATATATATATATATATATATATATAAACGCTACACATGACATTTTTTTCTAAGTATTTGCACCACTTTTTTTCCACTTATGTCATGATGTTAATAGAAATCTTTTCATAGGCAGCTACTTTGCTTAATTCCACAAACCAGTAATTGAATGATATTTGTAAATGTAGGTTCTGTCTGTGTAGCACAGCTGAAGCTGCAGAATTTGGTTGTGCAGTCCCGTATTGTACGGGCAATAAAAACCCCAAAACCTTCAACCTTCAAAATCGCTTTGCTTATAAAATGTCAGAAAAGTGTGAAAAACACACATCACAATATCCCAGAGCCCGAAGTCACATCTTCACATTTTTTTTGTCCGACCAGTGGTCTGAAGCCCAAAGAGATTCAGTTTACAACAGTATAAAAACAGTAGAGAAGCAGCCAGTTCTCACATTTGGGAAACTGAAGCCAGAAGATGTCAATTGAAAATAGTTGCAGATTCACTTTCTATCTGTCCAATAACTGATTAATAACACAAAGACAGCTCCAATCTAAATAAATATCCAAACAGTGGTTAGTTGCATCTCTACTACTGATCTTATATATTAAACCATTTTCATAAACATGTTTATACGAGGCGAGGAGGTTGTTGCTGCAACGCTTCAGTTCTTCTGAGCTTAATACTTAAGTTCTTCAGGTCTATGGGACACAATTTTAGTATTTAGCATAGGAAAAGTGATAATTTTTAATGAAACAGATAGGTTCTTTAGGTAGAAGCTATGTAAACTGGCCCCGAGAAGGTCAAATTTCTAAAAAAAATCAATTAATACAGTAGAGTTTTGGAATAACTTTTTATTGATAATTAACCAATTATGGCCCTTTTATGATGGAAATTCGTCTTTGGCTATAATTTGGATGAATTTACATTTTATTTGTTTGCCAGTTTTCCTGCTATTCATGATAATAAATCTGGAGTATCTCTACCACCACAAACCTGGTATCAAAATCGACCATTTAATTGAAATCTACAACATATAAGGTGACCACATAAGCGTCAGAATCAATTCATGCAAATTGCAAAAAAAATCTAACATTGTGTTTTATGACAAATAAAAAAAAAACTTTATTTAAAACTTTAAACAAGATCAAACTGACCCGAGTTTCAATTTTCACATAAATGATCTGAAATGCAAAGTTCAGCAAAACAAGGTAGAGCCTAGAAAGGTTAAAGCAGGTGCGCCCCCCCCCCCCCCCCCAATAAATCTAAACTGGTTCAGAGTGGCCTTTAATCAAAGCCAATCTACACCTGTGATAATTAAGCCGTCCAATCAGCATCTTGATATGAAACACCTGTGAGGTGGGAGGAGGAGCCGTGTCACTATCGCACATCTAGACAGACTCTGAGCAACATTTAAGAGAAACTCTTTTTCTGTGTAATGATATTTGACTTCATCTCCTAGAATAATTTAAAGAAGCGTTTGGCTCCGCTGTAGAAATCCTATTTCTGGCGTCTCTCTCCTCCTGTGCTACAGCTGCTCAGGCCACAGCTGTGTGGATCTTTGGATCTTTAATGGCAGCCTAGTCAGCACCGGGCGGCTAGCGGCTCAGCGGGAATGTCCGTGGAAGAGGAAGAGGGAGGGGGGGGTCGAGGGGTGGAGGGGGGAGGGGGGGCTCCTTCACCTATAAGCAAGCATGGAATTTCACAGGGAGAAGCATTTGGTGCCACTTTTTTTTTTTTTTTTTGTGAGAAGGCGGCAACGTGAGACGGCAGAATGCGGCTCAGTGGGTAAACTTACAACCATCTCACCCCCCCTTACACCGCCCCCCCCCTCGCTCCCCCAGAAGCCGCCAACGCCACCGCCCCTCCCTTCTCAACCCCTTGTACCCCCCCCTTGTCCAAAGATTTTGCATACGTGCACAATTTCACAATTAGCTCAGGGTGGGGGGGGTGAGGGGTGTGCGTGTAGGGGGGGGGGGGGTCTCGGCCTCACGCGCTGTCATCACAGGGGAGTATAATGTCTCTCACACCCTGTGTATTATGTTTGCGTCATTTTCGTTGAACAAATACTGCGGCGGCGTGCTCTTCCATCCATTCCCCCCCCCCCCCTCCCAACCACGCTGTGCCCCTGGGTAGAATTTTCAATTACTTCTCACATCCGTGACACCTTGAGGTGGGTTCCGCGGGGACAAGCGGAGGGGGTGGGATATGAGGGGGGGGGTACAGGGTTTCAGAAATCAGAGCTGGCGAACCTTGGCCTCTGGAGCTGTCCGTCTCTTCAGGGGGGGGGGGGGGGGGCGGAAAACGCACACAGTTACTTTACCTCTGTCACCTCCGTGACAGCTTTCAACACGACGAGCTTCAAGTCCCCTTCATCACTATTCACGCCCCCCCCCCCCCACCCCATTTTCCCCCCCTATTTAATTAACATGGAGTTCCACTGTCTCTCTTCTCTCCTTTGACTCAAACTGTCCAACGTACGTGTCTGTTTTTTCGGCCTGAGCCGTGAAGTGGTGAAAACACCCGGGGGGGGGGGGGCATAAATTAGTCAGATTTACCCCCACGTCCTCCCAGAGATTCAGAGTTGAAACTGATCTTCTGACCTTTTCACGATTTTTATTCCTCTGTTTTCCCTTGATCCGGCGGCGGTGTGGTATCTGTTGCTGCAGGCAGGAGAGGGCGTTACATGTGGAGACTATATGAAAAGAACGATCGAGTCAAGACTTCCTGGGTAACAGTTGAAAAGAAAAAGCTGCTCATTCTCTATATTTCTTTGTGTTATTGACTAATCTCATGTACTGATCTTGCTCCTCCGCCGTGGTTCAAAAACTATTAGAAGCACGTCAGCGAGCCGCACAGTTGTCCTGGCTGACATATTCTCCGGCCACAAAGAGTTTTGGCCTCGGCGTTTTCTCCGTCCCTGCGGACCAACAACAAGTGAGTGTGTAACGACGTGGCTCATTGACAGGTTTTTAATAGTTACTGGACCACGACCACGACGGAGGTCTGCTGGTCACACGGGAAAAAAACACACTGGACTCCACTGCACATTCACGCTGAGGAAACATAGAAAATCTGACCTTTATTTTTATATATATATATATATATATATATATAGATATAGTTATAGATAGATATATAGATAGATATACAGATATAGATATAGATGTATATATGAGGAAAAGTAGAGAAAATCGGTATATATATATATATATATATATATTTATATATATATATATATATATAGATATATTTATATAGATATATATCTATATATATATATATATATATATATATATATATATATATATATATATCTATATACGGGCGACACGGTGGAGCAGTGGGTAGTGCTGTTGCCTCACAGCAAGAAGGTCGCAGGTTCAAGACCGCCTTGGGGCCTGGGTCTGGGACCTTTCTGTGTGGAGTTTGCATGTTCTCCCCGTGTCTGCGTGGGTTTTCACCGGGTACTCCGGCTTCCTCCCACAGTCCAAAAACATGCTCAGGTTAATTGGTAAACTCTAAATTGCCCATAGGTGTGAGTGTGTGTGTGTGAATGGTGTGTGAATGGTGTGTGTGCCCCACGATTGGCTGGCGACCATCTGGGGTGTATCCCTGCCTCTCGCCATAAAATGCGCTGGGATAGGCTCCAGCAGACCCCTGCGACCCTGAAAAGGAATAAGCGGGATAGAAAATGGATGGATATATCTATATATATATATATAGAGAGAGAGAGGGAGAGAGATAGATATAGATGTATATATGAGGAAAAGTAGTGAAAATCGATATATATATATATATGTGTGTGTGTATATATATATATATATATATATATATATAGATATATATATGTATAGATATAGATATATATAGATATATAGATATCTATATATCTATATATATATAGAGAGAGGGAGAGAGATAGATATAGATGTATATATGAGGGAAAAGTAGAGAAAATATATATATATATATATATATATATATATAGAGAGAGGGAGAGAGATAGATATAGATGTATATATGAGGGAAAAGTAGAGAAAATATATATATATATATATATATATATAGAGAGAGAGAGAGAGATGTGTGTGTATATATATGATGAAAAGTATAGAAATTCTATATATATATATATATATACATATATATATGCACATTCACGCTGAGCAAAAGTAGAGAAAATCTGAATATATATATATATATTTATATGCATCTATCTATATATAAATATAGATAGATATACACTCACACAGTAAGCATTGAGAATGACAGATCACATATTGTGTCCACACCACATCAGGAGTGTTGTTTGACTCCCAGCAGCAACTGTTCATGACGTGGAGCGAGTGCAGCACAAATGTCGGGAATATTACCAGTTAAATACACACACACACACACACACACACATCGCGGCATCTCCGTCAGCTCGTAACATGCCCTAAATGACCAAATAATAGTTTTAATTAACCCACTGGGTCCAGTTTTAAACACTGGTGCAGGTATATATTCTGATGAATAACCACCAGTTCCAAATGTGCACTGAGTCTAATTTTTTTAAATTAAAAGCAGCTGTGAGATATTTAACTACTACACATAGTAATAGTGGTATTAAATGAAAGAATTTTAGTAAATTACCATATTTTTTCCAGTTTTGAGGAGCAAATTTGCGTTGACAATTCATCAGAGAAGTGGGCTCCATCAGTTTTATACATGACAACCAAACGTGGTTTTGGGGAAGTTAAACCACCTAAAGTGCAAATAGGGCTTCAATGAAAACAGACGTGCCCCCTCCCGCCGTACCTCAAACAGACCACGAGCCACGGGAAAGATCCTCCTGACCACCTGCGAGGCCTGGCCGGGGTCAGACAGAAAGGGCAGCCAGCAGAGGGCAAAGGTCACCAGCACGGTGGCGGCGATTCTCACCAACAGCAGCAGCCTGGCGAGGACAGAGGTAACGCGTCACGTGCGTCCACTCATTCAGAAACCGGCAGCAGAACTTCTAACGTGATTTTCTTGTAAGTGAACTTAAGCGGAGGTCTGCGGGGGGGGGGGCTAAATTTGGGGTTTGACCCCCCGTGTGGAGGAATGCAGTGAAAGCCACGCATCAGCTGAGAGCCCCCGGTGGAGGTCAGGCTATCTTGTCAGCTGTAGCCGTGAAGCTGCTGGTTAAGTTGCACACACAGGCATAGCTGAGGAGTTTGGGCATGGGGAGAGTGTCATCTGGACATATCTTTACCCCCCCCCCCCTCCCCAAACCCCCCCTCGTCTCTTCTAATCCAGCTCTCCATTTGCTACTAAATGCCCTTGGTACACTGTTACTAGATAAACAGACACTGGACACACTGGTAACAGCATCCAGTCATTCTGTGGCCTGACGTTACACCAATGCTTCGCAGGGGGGGATGGGGGGGGGGCACTACAGTAGACACGTTTTCTATTATATATAGGCCTTTTAAAGTTAACCTGTAGAAGGTTTTAAGGGCTTTTGGACCCATTTTTTAAGATAAGATAAGATAAGACTTTAGTGATCCCACAACGGGGAAATTTGCTTGTTACTGCAGCGTACAGAGTGAAGAAAAAGAAAAGAAAAGCTATAAAAAATAAAAATACACAACACTATGTCGAAAATTCGTAGAATTTGTTGATCAGCATACACAGTATGCATTATGGACATAAGAATGGAGAAAAAATACTAATAAATAGCAAGAAAATAATATGCATAAGCAAAGCATATATACATACATACATGCACATACACACATATTTACATATTTGCATATATATACGC